>VYZQ01053610.1:0-15745 GCA_013400655.1 Mystacornis crossleyi | reverse complement strand
CTGCTGAGTCTGGTTATTTAATCTGCCTTTTGAGTTCAGCTCCTGTAGAAGGAATAGCCAGGCATGCCTGAAAAAAGGGCTGACAGAATTCCCGATGGAAAAGTTGGCTTTGGGGTTTGGCTGGAAGCTGCAGCACCTGAGGGAGGCAGACTGAGGTGACAACAGCGCAGAAGTGACAAAAGAGTTCTCTTTTAGGCTTTCCTGAGGTGGTGAATAAAGAATTCCTGCTTGGGAAGCTCCCTCAGCCTCATCAGAGTGGTGCTCCAGCCCCGTTCCCAGCTCCGTTCCTTTCTCTGGACACACTCCAGTCCCTCAGTGTCCTTCTTGTATTGAGGGGCCCAAAAATGACCTCAGGACTGGAGGTGTGGCCTTACCAGGGACAATCACTTCCCTGCTCCTGCTGGCCACACTATTTTTGACTAAAAGTTGAGAATATTTCATTGATTTTGATGGACTTTACTTGCAACCCATTCTCATTATCTTGACTAAATTATGTGAATACCTTGGATCTCAGTGTCAGCACTGGAAAGTTGTCTTAAAAGTACACAAAGAAATTATTACTCAGTGAAATAATGAGCAAAATGCCATTGCTTTTGTTACTATTGGAAGAGTTTATTTATTTAAGGTATTTTTTAACAAAGATTTAAGTTCCATTTTGCAACAGCAGTCTCTGAGTTTACACAAATATGCGTTTTCATCCAAAATAAAATGTCACCTTCTGTTCCTGAGGAATCTGATGGATTTTGGGAGAAAGAAGTAACTGTGTTTTGTTTGGACAGACATGAACAGCATCTAGTGAAAGAAAAGCAAATAAAATCAACCACAGAATGGTTTGGTGAGAGTTCTATTTATCTTCAGCTTACAATGCCATACACTTGCATTAAATTCAGATAAATTTGGTTAAATAACTGGTTAAATTTCAGATGTTTGGGATAAAACATTTACCACATATCCAAAGACATCCAAACTCAGTCTGTGAAGAGGCAGCTTGAGCTTTTGAGGTTTCAGGTCCAGCTCTCCCCCTTACACTGCCACAGTGAAGTCTCTTGTCTCCACTGCAGTCTGGTCCTCACCACGATGCCGATACTCAACCCTCGGAGGAACTGGGCTTTGCCGTGATTCCCCACCCCTGCTGGGCTGAAAGGTCTGGGATTAAAAATCCCAGAGCAAAGGAGGAGTGGGATTTGCAGCCCTGGAGAAGGGTTCTCAGGCACATCGAGGTTTGTGGTGACACTTTGTCCGGCTAAAGAGGCCCCAGCCTTGGTGTAGAAGCAATTCCTGTTTCCTCAAGATCACTTCAAGAGAGGAACTGAGTGGTGTCCCTTCAAATGAAACGTGAAATAACTTGCCAGCCTTTTATTCATGTATTTATCTATTATTTATTTATTTATCTCCTGTGAAGGGGAGAGATCTCTGAGTGTAACATGCTCCCTGCTATTCATGCTGTGAAATTCAACGTCAGTGACACAATTCAGCTCTTTCCATCAGCGTTGGGAAGAATTAACATGTTTTCAAACTCATAAAGACTGGAGAAAATGACCATGCAATCTTCTCACACCTTTCCCAAGATTGCTGATAGAACATCTACAGTAATTTCTGGGTTTTGGAATGGGGGTTTTGAGACTTTTTACTTCAGAATATTCATCTTGCTTGGAATTGACACATCAGATTGCAACTAGCATTATAATTTGTATATTAACACTTCAGAGTCTTCCGATTTTGAATATTACTTTAATAAATTATTTTTCCTCTAGTTTCTCCAAGGAGCTCCTGGTGAGGAGTGGCAGGAACAGCAGGAATTCCCTGCTGAAAAGGATCTGAATGTACATCCCCCTGCTAAGAGCTGGCATCAATTTCCCCTTTGCAGATACAAACCCTGAAAAAAGATGTGCAAGAGGAAAAGGCAACTTCCTACGCTTGCCCTGCCAGCTCTGCTGCAGAAGGACATTTGGGATTGCTGCAGAAGGACATTTGGGATTGCTGCTGGAAGGAGAAGTGGTTCCTGAGACCCTGTCAGTGCCTCCCAGGGCAGCAAACACCTCCTGGCTCATCCCTTGTAGGAGGCAAGCAGCCCCTGCGGGATGCTGTACCCATTGCATGGGATCTTTTGCAGAGCTCCACAAACAGGAATTTTTTGATGCCTCTGTGGAAGTCTGAGCCATGAAACATGTAGTTTGTTGTTATTATTAAATTGATTCTTCGTTGTTCGTACCGGGGTGGGTTGGCACTGGCTGGATGGGCACCAAAGCCACTCTGACTCCTCTCTTCAAGTGGACAGGGGAGAGAAAAGGTTCTTGAGCTGGGATAAGGATAGAGACAAATCACTCACCAAATGCACTCACAGCAAAACAGACTCAAAGTCAGGGATATTAACTGAATTTTTTTTATCAAAAACTCAGAGCAGGATAATGAGAACTCAAATAAATAATATAAACACTTTTCCCCCATCCCTCTCTCCTTCCCAACTCTCTCCTCCACGCCAGGGGTGCAGTGAGATGGAAATGGGGTGTCGTGGTCAGTTCATCACACGCTGTTCCTGCCACAGAGGAGCCAGAGCCCTTCCCCTGCCCTGTTGGGGGTCCCTCCCAAAGGAGCTGATTTCTACATGAGATGTATTATCTATTGAAACAGTGTAAAAAAAAAATATTCCCACGTCTCATAATGACAGGGAAGGTGGATCAGGAATGACGAAACTGTCTGACCATGCCAGAGGGAGCCAAGTCTGACTCCCTGATTCCTGGCAAAGGCTGCTTCAGTCACCCGGGCCATGGGGGCACTCCTGCTCACGGGGCAGAGGGGGCTGAGGGTAACCCGAGCTGCCTCAGTCCCCCAGAGCCCTGCTGGCTGCTGGGACCGGCCTGCTCGGAACAAACACTGCCGAGGAGGAGTTATGACCTTTTCATCTGCTGTTTTGTCTCCCACATAAAATTACTGCAGGCCTTGCTTCTGTCTGCTCATTTTTTTTTCTTCTTGACAGATGGTCTGATACAGCCCTTAATTCTTGACAGCAAAGGAGCAATAACTATTTCTCTGACTTCCCTTTTGTTCTTAATTTATTTTACAGTGCTTCAGAGTCCCAGAAATATTACTGTAAAACTTGTTTTAATGGTGCCCCGAAATCCCAAGAATTAAAGTCAGTTGAAGGAGAATATATGTGATATTTTATTATGATGTTAAGGAGTCTCTCCCAGGTTAAACAGTCTGTTTCACTAACATGCACCTTCCGCATTTTCATTCTTTTCTGACTCTGCTGCAGCTTAACAAGATGTTTCTATCTGTCATTTAATTCTTCCAAGATCCTCTCCTTCTTTCCATTTTGACATGTAAATGTAAATTATCTTGCTGGTGGGATTTGAATAACTTCTAGTTCAAATTTTAGAATTAGGATTTAAAAAGCTTAAGCGTGGCGATAGGACAAGGGGGAATGGCTTTAAACTTAAAGAGAGGAGGTTTAAGATAGAAATTAGGGAGAAATTCCTCCCTGCGAGGGTGGGGAGGCAGTGGGACAGGTTGCTCAGAGAGGCTGTGGCTGCCCCTGGATCCCTGGAAGTGTCCACGGCCAGGTTGGACAGGGCTTGGAGCAGCCTGGGATAATGGGAGATGTTGCTGCCCAGGAAAGGGATGGAAGAAGATGAATTTTAATGTCCCTTCCACCCCAAACCATTCTGTGATTTCATGCTCCTTGTCCCTGATTTTTCCAAGGGTCCCTCCCACCACACACTTCCCCTTTGAGGGCTTTGTGGCTTTGCTAACTCGTGGTTTGAAACCACTCAGAAGATGCTTCAAACTCCATGGACTCTGCTAAAACGCCGATGAGTCCCCTATTGATTGCACCGGATGGGCATTCAAGCATCACCTCAGGTAAAGCTCTTGTCTGGTGCTGGAACACGCTGTACTGTCAATTAGTGCAGCTAAAAACACTTGCCAGTGTTGGCTCGTCCCCCTGCACTACGGTAGGAAAGCAGCTGGATCAATACTTTTGATATATTTTCCATTACCACAGGAAGGTCAAAGCCATTGTTCACCCTCACAAATTCCTGTGATGCCAGGCTGATGCGGCAGCAAAATGTGGGGAAGAGCCATGGGAGGTCTTCAGCCCAGCAAAATGATCTCATCAAGAGGGCAACAGAGAGTGGCTAAAAATGAGCTAATTGAGAGAAAATCATTAGCCAAACTTTGGGTGTGGTGCCACGGAAATTCAGCTTCCAGTTTATGTCATGTTTTGCTTCAGTGTCTGCATCACATTTGAACGCTCCCTAAGTCGAGATTTTTTGGCTGGAAAATCCTTAAATGCCCATCAACTCTTTTCCTTTTTCGTGGAGGAAGGTGGAAAACCAGTAAAGTTTGGGCTTTGGAGCACGATTCCTACGAGTTCACCTGAACTCTCGCTCTCAGTGTCTCTGGGTGCAGTTTTCCTTCTCAAGGTCTCTCTTGTCATGAAGGACCCAGAATTGACCCCAGGTTTTGAGGGGTGGCCTCAGCAGCGCCCGACACAGAGGAACGACCACTGCCAGCTCCTGCTGGCCACACTATTGCTGCCACAGGCCAGGTGCCAGGGGCCTTCTTGGTCATCTGTGCTTGTGTTCAGCCCCACGCCCATAAAGAAAGGAGATTCTCCTCAGCCCTCTTTTTGTTGCTGATATTATTTACAGAAATGTTTTTTTTTATTGTTTTATTGCAGTAGCTACTTTAAGTTTCATTCGGGCTTTGACCCTTCTAATTTTCTCCCTGCATAACCTCATGACGTCTTTGCATCTGGGTTCCCTGTCCCTGGTCCCAAATGTCATAAACTCTCCTTTTAGTGCTGAGTTCCACACAAAACTGTGTGTTGGACCAGGCCAGTCTTATTTTTCCTCTTTTTTTTTAAATCTTCCACCATTTCCTTGCTTTAAATCTTGTGAGTCACAGGCACTGACGTTGTTTTTGTGCTATTTCTCCTGCACTCTGCTGGGGCCTCTGGAAAGACATTAAGAACAAATTATCTGCACAAGTTTCTACTTTCCAGCACCTGTGCAGAAATGAAGCCTTGAATTTGTTTTCTTCAAAGACAGCATAGATTTTGGAGCCCTCTACACCCCATTTTTGTGGGATGGCTTTGTGTTGGGATGGTTTCCTCACAGGTCTCACACAGCTGAGGCAGAGGAGGCTGAGGAATTGAGGATCTCAGACTGAGCGAGAGTGTTCGTAGCTGAGCGGGGAAATGCCGCTCTCTTTTCTTTCGAGGTATTGTGAAATATCCTGCTGTGAGTGCCACGTCTTTTATCTCAAACTGCCTCGGCCTAGTTCTTAGAGATGAGAAGAGGTTTTCACAGGTGCACTGATCATGAGCAAGAATTTGTGATGACGCCCAAAATACAATAAGAGGAAGAGTGAGGAGAGTATAATAAAGGACAGCATAAATAAAAATAAAGGTGAGCGTAAGGTTCTTTAAATGGCTAATTCTCAGTGAGGGGGAAACAGGGGCTGTATATTTGGCTGTTCCACTTCCCTGTGGAAATGTTGGTTAATATTACTGAGCTTAGTAAATTGTTGTGGTATTGTTGGGTGTGATGCTCCTGCTGGAAATTCCCTGTGCAGACATCCTGGGCTTGTATTGCAGATCAGACCCATTCAGGGCAAATTTTTATTACACTTCCGTTAGGTTTAACTCATCTTCAGCTTTCTATGAGCAGAATATATGTGATTTTCAGTGGAAATTATATCCCTGCAAGGACATTCAATAAACCTACACCCACCTCAGCATAACTCCTGAGTTATGCCCTGTCTCCTTAAAATTGTCCGTAGAATGAAGAATGAACACAAATCGCTGCTCTTGGCAAGAGAACAAAACAGCTTCCTCTGAAAGACTTCAGACTGGGTGGCTTGGATTGCTTTGTTCATGCACTCACCTTCTTGTCCTAATTTTGGAAAGGAACTGAGGCAAAATCAAGCGGAATCAACACAGTGAATAAATAATGCCTTGTCTTTATATAGAATTTCTATACACCAGTCTCACGGAGTCCTCGTGGCAGTGCTATTTCAGGCATTTCATGTCTTATGTAACAGAGCTGTCCTACTGCTGACTTTGAGATGGATTGTCTTGGCCTTCAAATCATCTCCTGACAGTGCACGCCACAGATCCTCAGCTGCTTCTTCCAACAGATTTCAGCGTTTGATTGCGGTTCAGTTTTAAATGTGTGAAGGAAAATGTGGAGTTCTGCTTTTTCCGGGTGGGTTTGAACTGACAGATGCATCTCAGTTGCAGAAAAATGCTGGAATGAGAGGCTTTCCCCACACACACATTATTTTCCTACCACATCATCAATAATATCCTGCACAAAACGAAGGGAGAACATTAAATTCACAGCTCTGTGTAGCTTGCCACTCCTTATTTTATTGGATAACACAGATGGTTGAAATGACTTGTCCAGCTTTTCATGTCACCCCAGCCATCCTGTGTTGTGTAAGGAGAGGATAAGGCACCACCAAGGTGTAATTTATATTACACAAAAAGGGGTATCCCAGAGAGGTCGAGTGGAAATCTCTCTGCCTGACTGGTTCTACAGGTGATGTTCTGTGTCTGTTACATCTGTAAAGTGAAATATTCTTAAGTTTAAGTCTATGGAAAACAGCTTTCCTTCTGAAAAATAGTTGTAAATTTTAGATATAAAGACTTTTCTCAACACAAATCTGATCCAAATAGTGACATTTTCCAAGTTCTTGTCTGTAGAATCCTAGAAAATAAAAAAGGGTTCATATTAACATAACCACATTTATTTGAGAATTTTAGTTTTGTACTTACATTGTTTTTTAAATAAAGCAACTCAGTTTAGTTCTTAATATAACACAGACCACAGATTACCCAGAAATCTTGAAAGTGAGAGGTTTTCTTCTACCACTTTATTTTTTACATGCCACAGGAAAGTACACAGTGTTCATCTGGAACCAGGAGAACTTGTGCCTGATTATACCCAGCTATTTAAATAGTAGTTCTTATTATACTGCAAAATATTGCATGCATTTATTCATTTTTTCTTCTTATTCTTCCAGGCTGAGGTGATCTATTTATTGATGTGCCATAAATCATTCTGTTCCACATCCTGATGCGTCAAAAGAAAACATATTGGGTGACAAGAATCAAGTGTCCATTTAACTCAAGGACATACTCACTGGTGTTCTTCACAAATACCATATTGTAAATACGTCATTATAAAAGAAATTTATCCTGAAAAATAAACAGCACTGCAAGGTCATTCCAAGAAATATTTCATGATTTTTTTTTTTTTCCTACTGTTCCCATGAGGGACCATTTTTATCATGTGATCCAAACACTGAGCCCAAAGTGAAATATTTTGTGTAGTAACTGATGGGGTGAGCACAATTAGTCTTCGCTTTCATGTGAAAACAAATACGACTGGGAAATACAGTGCAAAAACCTTTGTGAGCTGGCATGGACTAATTAGGGAATCAATTTTAAGTAAGGTGACTGATGGAGGCAAAGCAGAAACACCTGTGTGACACACTGGGGAAGGTCGGGCTGATCATATTTACCCACAGATTGAGGGAAATTTAGATATTTATTTGTTTTACTCGTGCTAAACCTGCAAACTGAATGATGTCAAATTTTAGAGTTTGGCTCCAGGGTTTGGCTTGAGCAAAGCCAGTGAGAGCCAAAGGTATTAATGTCTCATCCCTCTTCCTGGGAGGGCTCTGCCCCATCCAAACCACCTCAATCCCAAGGAATATCCACTGGTGACCTAAGGGGCAGCCCAGTCCTGGAGCTGAGCGGATGAAGTGATCACATTCACGTGGGAGGAAGAACTGAATTCAGTCATCCATACGTTAGCAATGATATCTTCCTTGTTTGAAAGCCCAGATAAAGCTCTCTGCCTTATTTTATTAATTTCTCCTGTGGTTGCAGTCTGTGGATCCTTCTCTCGCATCCAGCACTGAGGGATTTGTTATTGCAAGGTCAGTGCCATGGTGTTGTTACCTAAACCTCATCGCGTTTTAGTTGCCTTTCCTCTAAATTTAATAACCTCAATTCAAGCTTGGCAATTAGAACTTTGCAGGAGTTCTGGGTATTTGCTGGGTGTGACCAAGAAACCTGGCCCTGTTGTGATGCATGCACTTAAAACGGGATTTGTGTGACAGAGAATGGTGGAACAACTCATTTGCCTCAGATTTTTGAGACTACAAACAAAAGCAGATAAAATTACAATTTCCCTGGTAATTTTGCCAGCATCATGAAGAGCCTCTCATATAATCCACAGAGTAAATGTGGCAGAGGGACATTGCTGGCAAAAAGAGTGGGAGCAGTTTTGCATCCATGAGTTCGAGTTTCTCACTGGAACCCAACTCTTCCTCAACAGCTCTCCCCAATAAAGTGACTGCCACAAGTCTCTTCATCTGCTTAGAGAGATGCTCCCTCTGCATTGTTATGTCCTAAAAATCTAAAAATGGGTTCACCCTCCCTCAGAAGATTTCCCCAGAGCACCTCTGATCATTCCCATAACTGCATCCCTGACTCCCAGGTTCCAGTCAGAGAAGAAAAATCGTATTTGCTTGCACACTTTGGAGTTTTGGAAAACTTTTACTGCTGTGGGAGACATCCAAGAGGCAGAACATTCAGCTTGTCTGACCTGTTTGCCATGGACCACATCAGTCCAATTCCTCTGGTATTCGTCATGTCTACAGAACCAGATTACTCCACTGAATTTTTTTATGAATGCTTTATCACTTCCTTGCAGCCAGGATTCAAACTTCCCCCCTCTGCCTTACTTTGCTGCATGTAAAACTCCATTTCCTTTCCTTTTCTGGGCAGAGAAGATAAAGTGATTCAGAACTGGGCAGTGTTTGGGGACGGCGAAAAGCCCCGCAGAGAGGCTGGCTGATCAACAGGGAGAAATATATGGATTTGACTGGGATTTTTGTCTATTTGGTATGGGTTTAATGAGGAAAATTTAGTGACCTGGGAAAAATCATGGTTCAAACTGAAAGAGGGGAAATTTAGGTCAGACATTGGGAAGAAATTGTTCCCCATGGGGGTGGGAAGCCCTGACACAGGGTGCCCAGAGAAGCTGGGGCTGCCCCACCCCTGGAAGTGTCCAAGGCCAGGCTGGACGGGGCTTGGAGCAGCCTGGGACAGTGGAAGCTGTCCCTGCCCACGGCAGGGGTGGCACTGGGTGAACTTTAATGTCCCTTCCAACCCAACCCATCCCAGGATTCTCAGAATCTGTAGTTCATTATGCCAACGGTGGATTTGAGGGTACTGGCATTATTTTTTGTGCAGCACACTCATGCCCTGGAGTTGTGGCTGATTGCTCAATCCCTTTCCTGACCACTTCTCTATCCCCTCCCAGGAATCCATTTAATTCCAGGAACTAAGTAGCCTGTAGGCAGAGAGAAGGAGGAAAAGGAGAAATGGTGGGAAGGGAGTCGGAGAAAATCTGCAAGGTGAAGGGGGTCAGGTGGTGTGACTTGAATTCAAACCCAAAGGTGAAAGAAGGAAGCTGGAATGAAATCCAGCCCACCACAGAGGGGTTTGATCAGCTCTGGTTTGTCAGACCAGTCAGTGAGAAATGCTGCTGCAGTGTTTTTTCAGGAGTGAAGTCCTACGAAAGCACTATGAGAGCTGAGGAAATTAAAGATTATTAAAGCCAGAACCAGCAATGATGAGGGGCAGAAAACACCTACATCTGGGCTTAGTGGAGCTGCACAGTTGGATGGAATTTAGAGATTTCTGAGGCGTGGAAGGGCAACAGGATTTGTCAAAGCATCCCTGTGGAACGGCAGATTAATGGGGGAGAGGTTGATCTTCCAGAGTCCGTGTGACAAAGTTGAGGACAAAACCAGGAGGGCTTAGACAAGATTATATTTGGCTGTGACAGTCATCCTAAACCACCAAGGAGTTCAGCCCGCCTCCCTCGGATGAATTGTGAATCCTGATAAACCCATGTGCATACTTCAAACAGATTGAAACCCAGCGTAACTAAACCCATATTGAACTGCAAACTGATGCAAGGTTATTCCAGCTAAAACACAGCATTCAGAGGGGAAACATTAAAATGCACTGAAAAAAATGAGCCAGGAAAAAAAATACGTATTTTGTATTAAAAAAAAAAAAAAAACAAAACAAAAAAAAACCAAAACAAAACAAAACAAACAAAAAAAAAAAAAACAAAAAAAAAAAAAACCAAAACCCTGTATATGGGCTAAATCAGGCTCCTAAAACCATTTCCAGGAGGGTGAACACTGATTTCTCTGTTGTTGAGACAGAAAAGCTGGAGCACAGAGGAGTGAAATAATTCCTAAGAAAGCACTGGCAGAAATCAGAAAGCCTTGATGAACTATTTGTTCTCTCCACTACAGCCATTTCTTCCTTATTCTCAAAAGTGAGCTAGGATTGTAAAATATTCCTGGTTTTAGTTGCACTTTGTTCATTGTGTCTGCCTGTAAAATATCTTTTTTGTCATTGTGAGTGGGTTGAAAGGGAAAAGGAATATTTAGTGACAGGTTCTTGAGACCATTTAGACACCTGCTTTTTCTTTCCCCTAATTATAATTTATTATTTGTTATTTGTTATGTGTTATTTGTTATTTGTTATGTGTTATTTGTTATTTGTTACTATTTATTCCCCTTTTCAATGAGTTTAATGATATGGTACCATACCAAATTTCATTCTTTCTCTTCGAGTCTCTTGAGTGGGTTGAGATGTTCATAGGGAACAACGTCCACCTCACAAGGACAGGAAATGGAGAACATTCCCTCTATTGCTTCCCCCCTAGAAAGTTGTGCAGAATTGCTTTCCTTAAATGGGAACAGAGATTGAAAACCCTGCCAAGAGCCCGAGCTCAAAGGTAAATATTAGTGTCAGAGTACAAGTAAGGAAAACACTTCTAATTTTATAGTGCCTTTCAGCCAAGTGTTTCAAAACAACCCCCAGATATTGATCAAGACTTTCTGAGGGATTTTTTTATAGGTCAAGCACGTCAGTACAAATTTCCCATCACAATGTAAGAGGTAAAGAGCCACTAGAATGGAAAGAATGCTTTCAGTGGTTTATTTCTAGCAGCTGAGAAAGAGAAATCAAAATAGAAGAGTTCAATTATTTTTGTAATAATGGGAGGATTGTATGCTTATGTGTGTATTTAAGGGGGTGTTTGGTGAGAAATGCATAAAAAAAAAAGTTCCTGGATTCAGAATTAACCCTTTTTGCATCATCTCTTTGAAACAGAATTATGGGGGTAGCACTCATATTTATTTAACGTTTATTCCATAGACCCTTGGAACAGCAGAAGATTAAATGATGCTGAAATCAGATATGATGAAACTTGTCCTCGTTCTTTCCTCATCCCGATTCCATCATTAATCAGACCCTGTGGCCAAAGCTTTTCGCCCTCTCCCCTGCTCGTGCAGATTGTTCCTTAACCATGAGATTGTTCCTGTTTTCCGTGAGATGCCTTTTCCAACCAGATTCCTTTTGGGTGTGGAGAGCTGAACACAGTGATACAAATACTTTACACTGCTGGTGTGGAGGTGCTCTCCAGAGTAACCTACGAGCAGAACGGAGAATGCAAATCAAAATTCAGTCAAACAAAACCAACCTGAAATTTGGGTGACCTCATGCAATTGGCATAGTTTCTAAATTAGTTATACATTTATATTCTGTTGTGTGAGATCAGCATCCAAAGGGATTTTCCCACCTTTTTAAGAACAGAAGCCAGATTTAGAGGGAGCGGTATAAAAACCGAGAGAGCTCCAAGGCAGAAATGTTTTTTTCCACTGCAAAATTTAAAACAAAAAGCAGGAAGGCTGGAAGAAATCTTTAGTATTCAGGAATATAGAACACTATAGAAGGTGTTATTACTTCAGCAGCTGGAAGGAGAGTTCCAATAAAACTTTGCAATTTAAGGCATTTTCTTGTAGTATTTCCATCAGATTCTTGGGGAACAAGTTTATGGGGATTATATGCAAATGAGACTTCAGAATTTGTCTTTTTAATTTTTTTTTTTAACCCAGTTTCTATAAAGCTTTAACAGTGACACAGGTGTTGTTTCAAAAAAAAAAACTAAGGAGTAATTATCAGAGATTTGAAGAGTTGCTAATGATTCTCGGAGAGAATGAGAAGCAAAGCAATTTGGTCGTGCTCTGTTAATGTGTGAAGTGATTTATAAGGGGAGCAGTAATGAATGTTGTCACTTCTAAACAAAACAAAGCACTTGTAATGAACATCGATCTGTCCTTTTTTTTCCCCCCCAGAACTGAGATGGATGAAGATTGCAACATCAGCAAGTTTAACTAAGTTGAGTTAATTCTGCCAGCTACAAACCCTTCTTCAAAGATATTTCTCTCATTCTACATAAACCAGATTTTTTTCTTTTTTGCTCCATGATATACTTCAGCTTTGATCCACCCAAAGGCAAGTGCATATCCAAATAAAGCAAAATAAAATAGGAATTACCATTATTAATTTTTCATCTTTATATCATGTTACTCAAGAAGACACCCGGACTCTAATTTTGTTTTACTCCTTCTTTTAATAGAGAACACCATGCCCTCGATTAGAGGGGAATTAACAGAAGTTTATCACCACAAAGCCCTGCAATTTCAGCCACATTTTTCTGCAGTCACTTCTTGGTTACCTGTGGATTCATTATCCTGTTTCATGTGGCAAAAACTCCTCATAGGATCATGGAATATCCCGCAGAACTTCTCTAAGTGTAACCCCATATTTATTTATTTTTAACATCTCTTTGCCATCCAAAGAAGTTTGAATAATGGAAGTAAGAGGTTTTTTCGTAATACTGTATTCTTGGTTAGAAAAAGTAGAACGAATCCTGGGTATTGCAACGATAATCGATGAACAAATACCCTCATGGGACACAGAAATTAATTTACAAAATTAAAAGTGCTAAATACGTGCTAAGTATATCGACTACTTTGCCTCTTATGAAAGATCAAGCTTAATGACATTTGCTTACTAATCTTTCATTTTTCAATTAAGAGGAGAAAAATATATTGGACCAATATCCTATTCCTTATCTCTTGATCTCAGAGAGAAAATAAATTCTTTGGTTTCTACAAGGGGACATCCCAGATGCACTTTCCCAGGAAAAGGATTTGGGTGTCTGGGAAGTCTGGGAGGATAAAAGAACAAACAATTTGTCTGTAGGTGCCTACTCATTTTCTTTTCCTACTAAATATTCCCCTGCCCTCCCTCTCCCTGGGAACAGCATGGTGATATCCAGGTCTCCTTTGCTGTGGGTTGGTGGTGGGCACAACAGATGAATCATTCCAAGGAGTGTGGAAACAAGCAAATGGTTTGGATCCTCACACCTGGGTCTTGATCCTGTGCCATGGCCCAGAAGGAAGAGCTGAGAATTTCTCCACATCCAAACAAATTGAGAATTTTATCCAAATAGACAGCACAACAACATTTTTATCGAGAGCTGAAAGTCATCCAGAGAGAAAGCAAACTGCAGTAATTTCTCCAGCTGTCAAAAGCCACTTGACAGAATTAACCAGAATTAGAGTGGATATCTCCAGTTTGTGAGTAAATGTGGATTTCGTTCTCATTTTGCTTTCGTAATTGGAACAAGACACGGTGAAATTGTCTGGACGCCTCTGTGTTAGAAATAAATTAGTTCCCCTTCATAGTCTCTTAAGAAAAGGGACTTAGCAAAGCCTGCTGCTTTCTGCTTATTTACTGAGGCTCTGCAATTATAACGAGGCAAATACAACTTGCTAAATAGCGAGAATACAAATGGAAAATTAAATCTGTGAGGAGCTGCCTTCGGGCACAGACAATAATTCAGCTGCACACACCTATTTGCATTTCATCAGGCCGGGACATTAGAGTGTTACCACAACATAAGCAAGTGTGGTTTGGACTTAAAGAAGTGCCATGAGGGGAGAATTCCAGATTCTCAGCTGGCTGTGATCATCTGAGATGACCCAGTTCTGCTCAGGGTCCTCCTTGCAGGGATTACAAGCCCCAGTTTGACTGAAATGCCCAGGGATTTTCCTCCAAACAGGGCTGGAAGAGGCGTCAGTCTCGCTGAAGATGGAACGATGCAGAGGAAGTGATGGAAGCATGGATGGGATGTTGGGATGAGTCGGTCAGTGCTCAAATATAGACTGACCACAAGCTCTGCAGGAGCAAACACGAGATAGGGGAGTGTTAACGAAATCTATCTCCACGTGTTTCTCCTCGCCTCAAAATCCAAATTTTCCATGTCAGATGGGAATGGTCTTTATGGGAACATTCCTCAGCAGGTCTCCAACTCTTCTTCCTAAGTCCTCCTTTTCTTTTTATTTCATATTTGCATCCTCATTTCCCTCACCTCGGAATCTTTAGGATAACAGATTACCTTCTGGTAGCTCCAATATTATTTTGCTCTCTCTCCCCTTAACCCCACTGGCCTCTCATCTCATCTCACTGAGCCTGCTGGGGCTGATCTCCCCGCAAATCCTTTTCTCTGCATCTCATCCTACCTTTTAGCTTTCCTGGGGCTCCCATCCCATAAACACCAAAAAGCCTTTCAAATTCCCATCAGCATATGGAACAGCTCTACCATCTCCGCAGAACTCAAAATAAGGAATAGCTGTCCATCCAAAGGCATGAAATAAACTTTCCACTCAGGAGCTTTCATTTAGCAGCTCGTTAGGCTCACCTTGTTTCTCTGAAATTCGTCTTGATTTATGAACACAAGGTGCACCCACCGTGGTGAAAGAGGTATCTCACATCTGACTTCTCATATCCCTCACCATGTTTTTTTTTGTTCCAAAAGAACCCAAATTTGTTTGTTTACTTCTTTGTTTGCTTTGTTCGTTTGTCTTTAAGGAAAGCAACAAATAATACTCTTTGCTCTGGGAAGGTAATAACTCTTCATGGGCAGTCTCTTGAGTATTCATATTCAGAAAGTAAAATAATTTCAGAAAGTAAAATAATTTTTCATAAAGTTAATAAGAAAAGGAAATTAGAGGTCAAGAGTCGAGCATCCATTGATGTTCTAATATTCTATTTCTTTATTGCCTTTGCTGTGAGAGAACACAATTACAATGACTGGAATTTTTTAAAATAAAATTGGATTATAGTGCTGGTAGATTGATGACTCTTGGAATTCAATGTCCTTGAACAAGCCCTCAAATAAATGCTGGAAGGACGCCCTCTTTCATTAAAGTCAAACTACATTTTAGTGATGGCTTCCCAAGTCCAGAATTTCAGCGTGCTCCAAGTGTTCTTCGAACAGATTTGATGCACTTCAAACATTGACTTTTACAAAAAGAAAGGTCTTGTCCCTTGTCCGTGTTTCCACCATGACTCCAGGGTTTCTTATGGTGTTGTGTTTGCCTTTTCATTTGTCTTCCCTCAAAACATGAAGAATCCAGTCCTAGAAACTCCAGCAAAGTTTTTTTCTCTTCTTTCTCACATCTTTCCACCATCCCTTTCAATTAATTCGTGTGATAATCAGTTCAGTTCTGCAGTGTTGCTGACACTGAGTGGGGGACTCTACCCAGTTATCACTTCCACAGTTGAGGAGTTGGCTCCCTTGTTCACTCCTGAACTTTGTTTTTTTCTCAAGGAATATCTCGAGCATTTGTGCTTGGAATTCTGATTTGTTGAGTGGGCTTTTAGTTCTCTGGAATTATCTAGATCTTGTGGTTTAAACCCAGCCAGGAACTCAACATGACACAGCTGCTCGCTCACTCTTCTCCCAGCAGGATGTAGGGAAAATAAATGGGAGGGTAAAAGTGAGAAAAC
>VYZQ01053608.1:0-47533 GCA_013400655.1 Mystacornis crossleyi | reverse complement strand
CCCTGCTCCTCCGCTGCTCCCGTCAGAGCCTCCTGGGGTACCCATTGCCACACACGTTCATGGCTGGCTCAGATGCCAGGTGTCTTGTGTAGCAGCAAGGAAATGAGTTAGCTGCGAAATCTTGCCCAGGGAAGGGTGGTCTGGTTTGAAAGGATATCAGGAAATGGAAATAAGGAATTCCCAGGCATAGCTGGGTTGAGGAAAAAGTAGCTGGGATCACCTTGTTCTGCCAGCTGGGCAGTTCTCAGCAATGTCAGTCTTAGAGCAGAATGCTGAAGTGCCATGCTCTGCAATCCTCTGATTTTCAGTTTGGTTTGGTTTGGGGAAAAGAAAAAAATAGGAAAAAAAATTTCACCTAAATTAAAATACTTTTGATCTTTGTCTTTCATTGAACATTTTGCTTCAGAGAGAATAGATTAATAAACACTTTCAAATGGAAAAACATAGTTTGGAAAGGTTCCCCTTTCATCTTTAACACAGAGCTTTAATGTTAACCTGGGTATGAGTCGGCTGTTCCCCCATTCCTTTTCCCTTGCTTTTTTTTTTTTTTTAATCTTAACAACAATAACTTTGCTTTTATTGTGATCATGCTGGCCTTTACTGGTCACTTTTTATTCTTTCCTTTTTTATTTTGAAGTCAGCATGTTAAAAAAAAATCGCAATGTTATTTTAATCAGACCAAATGAAAGAGCAAATCAGAGCGAGAATTTTAATCTGCCCCAAGCAAAACTGCCTTGTACATCTGTCATGTTGGGATTAGTGGAACTCTTTAAAGAAGCTGAAGACTTTTTAAACAAAGTATTAAACATTTGTGACCTGATTTCCATTCTTACAATATTCTCATTAATAAGAGTGCAGGCTGGAAAGACATCTGTTAGGTCCTATTTGTTTTAAGAATATTAAAGGCTAATAAGAATATTGGAGGGTGGGGCTGTGAGGGGGGAGTCTAAGTATAATATTTAGAGCCAAATCTCAGAGTTGCAGTTTTCCAAAGTGATTTTGGGTTTAACTTGGTGGGTGGTAGGGGGAAACAAATCTGGGACCTCGAGTTGGATGCTCTGTGTTGTTTGTGGTCGGTTTAGGCTGTTGGTGCTTGTGTGAGGCTTCCCTTTGGGCTGGGAGCTTTGCCTGGGGCTCCATCCCTGCTTACGCAGTGGAGAAGGGGGAAACTCTGCCTTTCCAAGATAAAATTTAGGCTGAACTGGTGGCAGAAGCATAGATACAGTCTTAAGCTGCACACAAACACAACTGGCATGTGTGTGTCACCTGCCCTCCTCCAGCGCTGCTTTGGACCAGCCAGGAAACAGAGCAGGGAGGGAGTGAAAATGTCCTTCATGGGTCTGCTGCTTGATTTTAGCTTGATGGGAAGGCCGTTAAAGTAAATGGCCCAGCATGGAGCCCTAAGGAAAAGATATAGCCAGGCGTGTGCTGGGTAAAGTACTCGCTGAGAGAAGCCTTTGCTGTTAACGTGCATATATAGTTTAAGAGAAGGTTGCTGTCGACTGCAATCTTTGCATCTTGTTTATGCTTGCTGGGTAAAATATTAACTAAAGCATCTGAACATAAAGTTCTGGTGTGAAAGAATATCAGCAGGGGAGAGCCATATGGTGCCAGGCTGCTAACAAAATACCAAACGCTGGAGATTCCTTTTTTGCAGAAGCCTGAAAACTCTCGTTCCCATCCATAATACATGAGTTCACGCCTTTGATTACTCCAAACATTAGTCCAAGCGGTGCAGGCGTCTCTTTGGAGCTTACACAACTTAGGGCATGCCGTGCTCTTCCCCCCTCTTCCTTTACATAAAAGAAATCGATGTCGAGCTGTTAAGATACAAATATCCAATATGCTGTAAGACAATATGTTTCCGAAACTGCTGCGTAAGCTGCCTTCCCTCTAATTAAATATAAACTGCAGTAGAGACTCGGTTTTCTTCATTCCTCTGCTTGAAATTGTTTGGCAAGCATGTGGCTCTCCCTAGGACAGCATCTGCAAGCGAGGCTGGTGCCAGTTTTGGGGAAGCCTTTTGCTCCTTGTGGGTGCAATCAGAACCTCTCTGACCAATGCTGAGGGCTGTAATCGTCTCTCTGAGCAGCAGCTCCCAAGGCACGTTTATCCGAGCCCTCTCTGCAAGTCCAGGGTCGGGTGCATTCAGCAGCAAAGGATTCAAACCCAGCATTAGGAGGATCCCCTGGTGAATATTATTATAAGGTACAAGAGATGGCTCTGGGGGAGCTTTCATGCACACAGTATTTAAAAACCAAGTTATTGCTGGCAAAATCTATAGGTGACACTCTGAGCACTTTTGAAAGTCTTTTCTCTTTTTTTAAACAATCCCTTGAAACCAACAATTTGACGTTGAACAACTTGTGCTTAACACTGGGCTCACTGAGTGTGGCCGGTTAAGGTTTGTGGCGAGCACCCCATTACCTCAGCACCTACAGAGTGCAGAGAAACCTCCCCAGCAGCTGCCTTTTGTTAACCCACATTTCAGAGCTGGAGCCTTTCCCTGCTCTTAGTGTTTCTCCAGCCTGGAAGATGCAGCTCTGGGGGTTGGAAGGCAGTGGCTCTCCGGCAGCCGTGGGTTTGGGGCCAAAGCTTGCATTTGAGTCACTTCTTTCAGCTCTTGGACATCCAAACCCTCTTGGAAGCACATCAGGTTTAGCACCTGAATGCAGAATTAGGCTTTCCTTTTAGCACTGGCTCTTCCCACTGTGGCTGTGTGGGCAATGTAGGGTGATGGAATGGGAATTCAGTCAGTGCCAGAACTGGTGGCTGAATGTCTGGCAAAAGTCTTGGGGCAGGGAAGAGTCAAATCTGCAATACTGTGTCCCAAAGAAAAGCTGCTCTGGTGAGCTGCTGGGATGAGTGAAGGTGTCAGGTGGGCTTTGAGAGGAGTGGCCTTATTTCAGCCCAAAACTGCCTTCTAGTGGGGCTTGAAACCTAAATTGAGCCTTTCTTGGGAATCTGTGTCCAGTGCTTGTTCTGCACACAAAGCCCAAGGGACAGGGTGGGAATGAGAGGAAAATAAAATGTTTCACTTCCATGGCAAAGGGAGAAAAATCTTTATTTGTAGGAAATCAAAATCCTTGGGTGGGTGAGATTCTGGGTAAAGTTTTGTTGGGCGAAGTTAGCCCAACTTGAGTGGCTCTGCAGAGAGGAAAGAGTTTATCCCTCTAAACGCTGATGTGGCCATGAGCACGTCTGGAGTCCCAGCTTCTCCTGCTTTTGCATACGTTTCTCTTCCATAATTCTGAAGTTTTGCATCTAGCGAGCTTCTGGCAAGTGGAGTTAAAGGTTTGTTTGCTGCCCTCAATATTTTGATGTAATTAGTCAGCGAGCAACTCGCTGCTTTTGCCCAGAGAAACGCGCTCTCCAAGAACACAAGTGACAGGAGAGGATTAATAGCCTTCTGGAGAGAGCTGCTCCATTTTTTTATCTAATAAAAAAGAAAAAAAAAAGTTAAAAAAGAAGTGCCTGGGAGCAATGTTGTTGCTTTAAAAAAAAATGACGTTCTAAACGGTTAACTCTGCCCGCAGTGTCTCAGCAGAGCAGAGTTGTCAGCTCCTGTCCCACATTCCCTAGAAACTTTCAACTCCCTCTCATCGTGGAGTGGCTTCCCTGGCTCGCAGGGAGGCAGGGGGCTCTGGCAGGTTGGCTGCCCCTGCTGCACTCACCCACCGAGCAAGGACACCCTGCCAGAAAGGGGAGGACTGGGAGAAAATGGTTTGGAGGAGAGAGAAACTTCCAGCTTTAGGGATATGAGCTGGTGCTTGGCTGTGGGGCCTGGGGTGATTGCAGTGCTGGTGACTGTGGGCTTTCCCTGCTCCTGGCTCAGTTTTGGGACAAAACTGATGCAGCACAGAGGGCTCAGCCCGTGGAGGAGGCTGGAAGTGAGGATGAAAGCTGCTCTGAGAGCAGTGCCCACGGCAATCCGGCTGCTGCCTCATCCCTCCTCCTTCTTGTCCCTGTGTCTCATTCCCAATCAAGCGAAGGCTGCAGGAAGGACAGAAAGGTATCACTCGTCTCTATTTAATTTCAATTACACAGAGCCTGCAGGAGCGCTCAGAGTGGTGCCAGCAGGGCTATAAACTCAACATATTTGATGATTCTCCTTTTTTTCAGGCAAATGGTGCACAGCAGCCGCCCCATTCAGCAGCAATAATCCTGGGGGGCTGTGACACTCGTGCTGCAGTGGTGACTCCTGTTTAATGAGCTGACCCTTCAGAAGGCATTAATTGCCTCGTTTCATGGTGGGCAGCGTGGCACCCTGTGCCTGCCGCTGGTCTGGGGGTTCCGGTTTGGGAATGGTTTGGTTTGAGTGTGCCAAGCCCGGGAGGGGGATGCTGGTGGGGGCTGAGAGCCAGCGGGCACTGAGCAGAGCTGCCTCGTACCCCTGGGGAGTTGTTGCTGCACGATGATCTCACCTCCTTTTATGCCTTATTGCTTCTGTCTCCCTGACTCCATATGACACACGCTTACGTGTCAACTTTTCACTTCTTATATGGCAGCAGAGAGAAAAGGCTTAATATCGTAAAGACAAGCTGGCAGCTGGGAAGTAGCCCATTTAGTCATCTAACTTTGCGTCAGAGGCACTGCCAACCCCTTCCCTGGCTCTTCCAGGCAGCGTCTCCCTCCTCTGCCCGACCTGGTGTCACATGTGGTAGAAATCCCTGTCAGGAAAACACCTTGAGCAAACACTGTTGAGGCACCCCAGTCCTGTGCTGGGGGCAAGGAGGTCTGTGTTCCACAAACACACCTGTGTGCCCAGCTTGGGCCAAATTTGGGCAGAAACCACGTGGGATTTTGTGTTAGCTTTTGGGATTTTGCAGTTGTTTTTACCCAGAACCTACAGGCCTGAGGATGAGGTGCCACAGCAGATGCAAAATAACTTGGGCTATGACAGTCAGTTCTGGGGCATCTCAGGAGGTTTGGAGCTCAGAAGGAACTCAGGAGTCATTGGTAGATAAATCTATGGATGGCTAAAATGATAGTGGAAAGAACAGTTCATGTTTCCCCTGTTTCTTCTACTCTTTCCCTACACGCTGGGGAAATCTGTATTTGCTGCTCAGAAGCAGGTACTGAACCCTGTGCTGCCCCATCCCAGGAAAGCTGCCTGTAGTTGGCTTTTTACATCTGGCTTCCCCTCAGTGCTCAGCCTTGTACCCCCCTGTAGAAATATTGTGCTCGGGCTCTCTCTTCTCTTTTCCCTTAGTTTCCAAACTGATGTCGGAGAGGTTTGGATGCTGTGTGTCAGATACTCGAGAGAGATCAACGCCTCCGACTCGGTCTGTTTGACATCCATCCATGCTGGGAGTACTTCCCTGTGCAGGCTTACAGCAGCCGTGGGGAAGGGGACTTTGGTTTCAGCACTTGCTGATGCCTCCTTTCACCCCTCAATTTGTTGGGGTGGGCTCGTGTTATCGGTTTGGGGGGACAGCCCTGTCCCCATGCCCACGGCTGAGGAGATGCACAGAGCACTGGTGCTGTGACTGCCGCTGTGACGGAGGTGGAAGCAGCGCTGAGCTGCTCTCCTCAGAGGCTGATCCAACAGCTGGGAGAAGGAGAGGTGAATTAGGGGAGTCTTGGAACTGAAAACCTCGACTCTCATATGTTCCTCTGAATCATCATGGCTCAATCCTCACTGGCCCCTTCTTCAACCACCCTTCTCCTTGTTCATCTTCAGGCCCAGGAGTGCTAATGTTGCCCCAGAGCCTCTTTGTAGAGCAGAGACAAAGAGCACACAAAGCCCTAAAGTTCTTCCCAGACCTTCTCAGGTGGGGGAGGACATCTGTGCCCGACACCGGCACTGCCAGTGGACACACTCCTTGTTCCTGTTCTCACCCTGGCTTATACAGGTTGTTTTCCCACTCCTGAGGGCTCCTGTGCATCAGCAGCACTATGGGAAGGGTTTTACAAGACTCTTGTAACCTCACCCTGAGCCATCAGGTGGTTTCCTCCAGCACTAAGTGTCTCGGGGCTGCTTCCTTCCCACTGGTCCAAGACATGCTTCTCCAAAAGCATCTCCAAGAATTTATCTGCACTGAATTCTCCTGCTGATGTTTCGACACATCGGCTCCACAGAGGCTTTCAATTTGGTATGAAAAGTAATTATTGCCAGGGTGCAGTTTAGCTGTTGTGTTTTACAGTGCTGGTAAGGTTAAAAGAAATAATAATAATAATACAAGAAAGACTCAGCCAGAGTAACTGCCTGCAACATGCTATTTGCATTTTTAAGGAAATACTTCTTTGAGACAGCTTGGGTGAAAGGTCGGCATTTGCATATAAATGGAAAAGAAAGTGTGTGATGCTGGAAGTTACATCTATATTATTTTCTCAGCAGTGAGCTGCTGTTCTGGAGATTAAGGGACGCCGTTTGCATTTGGCTTTTGTTGAATAGAGAAGGTACCAGGAAAGGCAAATTAGAACAAAATAATGAGGGAAATGTGCAAGAAGAAAGAAGCAACATCCTGTTTCTGGGAGATGCTGTCCTGCGTGCCTGACAACTCGCACGCCTGCTTGCACACACGCTGGGCACGCGTGGATGAGTGTGGCTGAGAAGGGCTCAGTTTGCATGTACAAAAGGATGGATGCTGGAGATGATGCCAGTGGCAGGACTGGTCCCTGCTGTGAATAAACCTGGAGAAAGGAGGATGATGGTGCTTATCATTTGGAAGTGATATGCCGGGGCTTGCTTGGTTTTTGTTGTTTTTTTTTTTTTTTTTTTTTTTTTTTTTGTTTGTTTGTTTTATTTTGTTTTGTTTTTTAATGTTGTTATTTTTTCTTTTCATTCAGGTATGTTTGGAGAGGAATTGTTAACCGTCTCAGTGAGGTTCCTTCAGTTGCAGTAGGAACATTCACACTTAGTGACTGGCAGGGCAAAGGCAGGAGGCAGAGAAATCCACAGTTCAGGTCTTGCTCTTACTTTGGAGGGGTCTACATTGGCTGAGAGGTTTTCCAGGCCCTGCTGCTGCCCTGGGCCTTGGAAACACCAAAAGGATTCTCTGGTGGAGAACGCCAGTGCTTTGTTTCCCCTCTTGTTGGTGGCCTCGCTCGCCATGCTCAGAGCAGCTTTGTGCTTTGACAGCTCCCCCATGGAGCTGGGGGAAAATGGGATGTTGAACAATGTTCACTCTTTAATCTTTTTGATCAATACTTAAGAACACCGTGCAGACAGCAGCGGTGCTGTGGGCACGCGGCTTTTGTTCCTCTCTCGAAGAGTACACAAGTGGTGCAAGGATGGAAGGTGAAAACACCTCCTTTTATACCTTCTGCTGTGTCCTGCTGCTGTGCACTGTGCTGCTGCCACTTGGTAGGAAAAGAAAAAAAGGCTCTAATAAAATCTCTTATTAACTGGCCGTGAACACTGGAGCATGAATATTGCTCTTAATGAGGAAACACCGCAGCCTCATTTGCTTCCCTTGTGTTATAGGTGCACAGGGCTTCAGCTCCTGCAGCCCTGGGTGATACAGAGGAACAGGATGGAATGTTGGTCCTTCCCTAGAGCACAATTTGGTGGGCAGAGGTGCTGGGCAGGGGTGGAAAGAGGACCCCAGGTGGCAGCACAGCCGTCACCAGGGTCTAGGGATGCCAGGTCCCATGGCAGGGTGGTGTCTGTGCCCTGCTCCTGGTGGATTTTGAGCTTGTTAATGAGCCCCACCACTGAGGGTTTTGCTCCCTCTCCAAGGGCCGGTTTTCCATGCTTCTTCCCATTGCAACGTGCTTTAGTATTTGGGAAATTTGAATCATTTTGTGATTCAAAAAGTTGCTTACTGTCCTTTCCTAGGGCCGTGGGGAAGGGATGATTCCCTGTTCCCATCAAGGACCTGACAAAGAGCTCAAGAGCACACAAAAGAGCCAGGTATGACAGGACAAAGCGTGAGCTGGCATGGCTGAGGTGGCCACGGGGGCTGACACAGCTGCCTGGGCAGGGGTGGCAGCTGACAGCATCAGAAGCAGGATGAGCCAAGAGGTGAGGCGGCAGGGGCTGGGAAGGAGAACGTGAGTCACTTGTGCTTCAGGCAGTGCTGGAGGAGGCAGCCGAGGCAGGGAATGCTCCCTGGGCTGCAGGAATGGCTGGAAGGAGAGTGGCAGGTTCTTGTGGCTGGAAACGGGGAAGCAGCAGCACGGTGCTGGCAGTGACCTGTCCTCTTTCCCTTGGCACAGTCTGGTGCTCCCCTCCTGTGTCCTGTGCCCCAGGACCCGCAGAGCTGAGCAGGCTGTACTTGGCTGTCGGCACCGAACACCTCAGAGCTGTGCTGGTGCTGAGCCAGTGGCTCAGTGTGTCAGCAAGGCTGACGCTGTGTTGCAGGGGGCTGTTTGGCAGGGAAAGCACTAGAAAGGCTTGTTTCTACTGAAACCAAACCCTTCCTTTCCTTTGGGTAAGGGGAAAAATAAAAGGTCAGAGTGCGTATCACAGATTTCCTGATGTCACAGCGTGTGGTTTGGTAGCAGGGTGGGCTAAGCCAGCACCGTGTGTTTGTTGGGGCAGCGGAATCACAAATGCAGTTCACTGGTGCAATGAGTTGTTGGGTCTCTGGACAGCCATGTAGTGCTGCAAGGCACCCTCTGGCTCTGTGCTGCCGTGAGAGGAGCCACGGCTGGGAATGACGTGGGGATGAGGAGCAGAGAGCCCATGAGGAACTGTGTGAGCTGTGCAAACACACCCATGGGGTCAGATCCCCACAGCTCAGCCCCAGCTTTTAGGAGGAAACTGCTCAGGACCCCTTAATTTTTCTTTTTATTGATTACAAACCCTTTGGGGCTTTGTCCCAGGGGTGAACACCAATGCTCAACATCCCCATCCCTGGAAGTGTTCAAGGCCAGGTTGGATGGGGCTTGGAGCAACCTGGTCTAGTTGAATGTGTCCCAGCCCATGGCAGGGGGTTGGAATGAGGTGATCTTTGTCCTTGCCAACCCAAACCATTCAATGATCTCCCTGGTGACTGCCCAGATCCTCTCTAAATGTGATAAGGAAAAATATCTTTAGGTCAGCAAACGAACAAAGTAAAACCACAATCCAGCCAGCCGTGTTACATCTTCCATCCATACATCCCATCTCAACTAATTATTAAATCATATTTGCTGATAAGTATGAGATGTAATATCTATTACACAGCTGTTAAACCTCAATTAATATGTTTTAATGATCAGTCGTTTACTGTGCAATATACAATTAACATCCGGTATTAGATCTTAAATTAAATGCGTGTTTGGGAAGCTAAATTTGCAGCACTGAACACAGCCCTGCTGCAGTAAACAGAGATAATTGCCTGGAATAGGCAGCATTCCTGTGCCCTGAGAGGGGCTAAACCAACACTCCTGGCATGGGAGATGAATGGAGGAGAATTGCTGAAGAAGCTGGGTTCTACTTTTTCAGTGTATTTTGATTCCTACAGAGCTTTTAATTCCTTTCCTTTCGAAAAAAGCACCCTGATGCAGAACTGTTGTGTTCCTGCAAGTGGGAAGGTTGAGGTGTGTGGGGTGCTGGCTCAGAGGGGTTTTTTCTTGGCAAAGGCTGGGCAGGAGCATGGGGCAATTAATTGTGCTGAGTCCTGGGGGCTGTGTGAGGGCGTTCAGTGCTGCAGTTTGGAGCTGAGACTGAGGCCTTAAATCAAAGATAAGGCTCATGTTACCTGCCAGCAGGAAAGCTCTCATTGCACCAAGGGCTTGGGGCCACGCTGGGAAGTAAATTCACTTATCAGTTTTCTCCAGGCAGTGGCCACGGAGCTGCGTGTGTGGGCAATGAACTGCAAAATCACAGAATCACAGACTGGTTTGGGTTGGAAGTGACGTTAGAGATCATCTTATTCCTGTTCTCTCCCATCAGGGACACCTTCCCCAATTGCAGGTTGCTCCAAGCCCCGTCCAACCTGGCCTTGGACACTTCCAGGGATGGGGCAGCCACAGCTTCTCTGGGCAACCTGTGCAAGGGCCTCCCCACCCTCTGAATAAAAAACTTCTTCCCAACAGTGAATCTAAATCTTGGTTTAGTTTTAAGCTGTTCCTCCTTATCCCATCACTATTTGCCCATGGGGAAGTTGCTCCCCGTTTTCTATAAAATGCAGGGGTGTCAGGCAGCCAGCAGTGCAGAGGGGTGCAGCAGCCCAGGAGTGGCTTCTCCAGATTAGAGAAGGTGTAAAATTTGGATTTGAGATTTTTTTTTTTTAATTCACATTAAAGTTGGGGCCACAAAATATTCCCTCCGGTCCCTTACACCTCTGCAGTGTCTGCTGTGAGAGGTGAGCCCCCATTGTCTGGTGGGATGCTGAAGGACCCAGCCTGTTCTCAGCACGCTGCTGCCTCGTTAACTCAGGATTCACCTTTCCCATGAAAAACGCACCTGCACAAAAAGGAAGAAAAATTTTCCTCCCTTCCTTTTTCTTTTCTTACACTTGGAGGAACAAATGAAGATTGATATGTTTTTCTTCTAGTCTTTCAGTTTAAATATGCAGCGATGCATCTTGTGAGGAAAGGAAGCCTTCACCCCCCCCATGTGTTCTCTACAGAACCTTCCCCTCACCTCATCACTTTGCTATAGCAGGTGTAGCCTCTGCAGAGATTTGGGGACAGAGTGGGGTTGCAGTTGGGGCTCCCCCTGCAATGTAAGGATGTGTGTGAGAGCTGACTGCCACCAGGCAGCCCCCTCCTCATTCTCTATTCATCCTCACCCCAAAGATTCCTATGAGGTTTGTGTGTTTATTTTTGGGGGACTTTTTTTGCGCTTCTTTGGAGGGTTAGTTTTTTTTTTTTTTTCTCCCTGGCAAATTAATGCTTTCTTCTCTCTTTGGAAATGTAAAGTAAAACACACATGAGCCTGATTAACATTCCAAATTGCTATGGTCTCCCTCCCAAGTTTCCACATCATCTTGTTTGGAGTGGATGAGGGTGACTCAAACATTTCAAGGAACTGGTTCTTTTGTACCAGGATTCCACACAACTTGCAATGCTTTGGTTCACAGCTGTAGATATCCCAGAAGGGGACAGATAGATTCAAGGTTTGGGAAAGAACATTGTTTGGCAGAGGGTGGTGCTGGCTTGTCATAACTGTTGATGGGGGAAAGCAGCCTGTCCAAGCCTCCAGTGTGTGCTCCAGTCCTGGCTGGGTGGATGGTACTGAGGAGGGAGTTGGTGGGGAAGGCTGGTGGTTTCCTTTGGGATGTGAACGCCAGGCAGTGATCCATCAGACCAGCTGAGCATCTAGGGAATTTTCCAGTGGGGTGTGGATGCAAGTGCTCCTGGATCTGAGCTATCACTGTCCCACCCCAGTGCCAGGAGGGGACCCCAGAATCTGCCATTCCCTCTGGGATCTGCTTCCCACGGGCTAAAAAATGTACTTAAGGCAATATCCCACACCTCCTCGTGGGTGGCCCAGGCAGGGGTTAACAGACGTGTCCTTCACATCACCAGTGAGCTTCGTTTCTGCTGAAGCCAGGATCCAGAGGGAGGTGGAAAGGGCAGAGCCAGCAGTGCAAGCTGATCCTCCCTGGGGACCAGATGCATTTAAGCAGCGTGGAATAGAGAAAATCTGATTCCAGTGTTGACAGAACTGCCTTGGCCATTCCAACTGGGCTGGGCAGAGGGGCCGGAGCAGGCTGGGAGGAGCTGAGCTGGTGTGGCCAACACACCGTCAGCGTTGCCGCCACACTCAGTCCTTTCCCTGCCTCTTGTTTAAAGGGATGAAGGCATGGGACATTGGGATGGGGCCTCTGGCAAGGACAAGCTGGCACCTCGAGCCAGATTTAACCACAGCAGCTTCCAGGATTCACCCTTCGCCTGTGACTTGGGCTCACGTGAGATAACAGGCCCGGAGACGATGAGTCTGTGCGTGTGTTGCTTATTCTTCCTCCTTGTGTCTGAATCTCATGACCTCTCAAACTTTAAAAAAGCTTCTAAGCTGTCTTTGGGGTTATCCAAGATCCATTGTTTCTACAGTTTAACCCTCTCTCTGCTCCTGCCCCCACTGCGTCCCACAGAGGATGCTCCTGCTTTAAAATGTGCTGCTGGGAGAAGGATGCTGAGCGAAATGCTTTAGGTAAGCAGGCAGGCAGTGCTGGCCTATGACTGTGCTATTGAAACATCTTTATTTCATCTTTTTTGATATTTTCTCCCTCTGTTCTCCTTTCTTCTGTCCATTTCTAGCTTCTTTCCCTCATTTTGCTTGGTTTTCATCATCTGCTTGGCCATCTGTGCCTCCCTGCTCCCTTTCCTCGGAGCTTCTCCAAAGCAGAATAATGTTTCAGCAACTCTTGGATTTTGTCTCCAAGCCCCAAGCCTTTTCTGAAGGTCCAGGCTGGAACACCGTGCTTCAAGCGGGGTTTGGAGTCTCTACCACAAATGATTCTCCTGTGACACCTAGAAAAGTTCCCCCAGCTGCCCTCCTGGCTTCAGAACAGCTGTTTTAGGACAAATACATGAAGTTGGCTTTGACAGTCGCCTATCTTAGGAAACATCTTGGACGTACATCACCATAAGATCGAATTATCCCAGTCTTCCAATGTTAATTTTCAACTGTTAACAGTATGGTTTCCAACCAAGCACCAAGCTGAGCAGAATTGCAGTGCTTGGGGTAGGTTAAGGGTGGAAATTCTTTATGGTTGGAGCTCTTGGCCTTGGCACAGTACCCTGGGGTCCTGCTCGAGGCACAGAGACCCTCAGGATTTGTATGGCCATTAAAGCAAGCAGGCAGGGAATAAACAATAAATACTGCATTGCCACCTTTGGCTGATGCTGCTGACGGGGTGCTGGGCTGACTCTGGGTCCTGACCCCACGTTCCTCTTTCCCTCCCCAGAAAATGAGTTTCGGGGTGAGCTGCTGAACCAGAGGTGGACCTGTGGAGAGAAGATCAGCAGCTGCGAGGGAGCCGCCGGCCTGCACGGCACACGCATCAAGGTGAGTACCCAAGCAGGGACCTTTTTAGGACAGTGACCCCCGCCCACCCCCTGTGCTGGCTGTGGGACAGGGGCCACGTGTGCTCCAGCTCCTTATGGACCAGCTGCTCCTGGGGGAATGGAGCCTTTCCGGTACCCACAAAGTGATGGGCAGGACTTGGAAATCTCCATCCCCTTGCTACGGCCAAACCTCCTGTATGGTGAATCCAGGCAGGGAGGGCTTCCAGCTGTCAAAATTTGGCTTAGAGTTCAGATATTTAAATCCTTGCCTTCCTCTCCGGTGCCATCCTTCAAGGGTGGCTCAGATCTGGGTATTTAGGTCACTCCCAGGCCTGTTAAAAGAGGCCCTTTCTCCAAGGCGCCGGCTGGTCGGAAGGAGCCCCTTGAACACCAGGTGAAGCTGTGGTGCCTTTGGAGGGGACAAGCGAGGCATTCATCCCCACCGGGACCCTGGACAGCTCCTGGGGCTCAACAGAGCCTCTCATTTACTGCTGCAGCTGTGGCTGATGAAAGAGGTACAGCCAAGGCTGTCAAACCTCCTGGCAGATTCACTGCCAGCCGATTAGGAAGCTTTAATTAAGCAGAGAACTGGGCTGTTCACTACACAAATGGTGCTTCCTGTCCTATTTCGGCCTCTCAGTAGTGAGGCACCATCTCCAATGAGTGGATGGACCCACCTGGGTGATGAGGAAGCTTCCTTAGGTGACTGATGTTACCGACTCTTCCTGTATCCCCAGATAAACCAAACCCTGGGAAAACCCCAAACCAGCAAAAATCCACCCTTAAAAACATCCTTCTTCACTAACAAGCTGTCAGCTGCACGCAGGTGTCGCCGGGAAAGCTCACACCTTCTTAGAAAGCAGAGTAAGCAGTTGTTGCTATATTTAAAATGAGCTCAATTAAGGCTTTTCTATTGAATCTGCCAAATAAGCACTTAGGTTAGATTTAATAAGATTGTCGTATGTTAATAAAGTAATGATTACAAAAGGTAACATTCCCAGTACCTGGTGCTCATCTGGTGCTCTGCCTCTAACAGGCACATCACGAATATTAACCATTTCTTGCAGTCCTCAGCTCTGCTTATCTGTGTTTTATCTGGGTGACTGGCTGAGGGTGAGAGGAGGGGATGGGGAGGGGGAGTCTGAAGGGAGCCTGGATCCTGTGTGAGTGTGCAGCCCTCTTACCTCACAGGGCGAGAGGTCTTGATCACTCTCTAACCTTTGGATCTGCATTGCGTGCACATGCTTGCACTTCTCTGTGTGCTCATAAATATATATTGTATTTAAATGTAGTTTTTCATGCCAGTCACAGCTCGTAATCCACAGGATGCGCAGCAGTGAAGGACAACGGAATGTGCGGCACGTTTACTTATTTATTTTTGCCTCTAAAGAAGTCCAGGCATGGGATAAAATTTCCCATGACAGGTTTGAAATGAGATCTCTGCAGTGCTGGGGAGAGCTGATCTCTGCACCGAGCCAGCTGAGCCCGGACACTGCTGCCAGGGCTCGTCCTGGACCAAGGTGTCCGGTGGCAAAATAACCTTTGTCTCTCAAATTTTTTCTGTTTTCCTGTGCCGTGGGGATCTAGCTGGGAGGCAGCTGAATAGCAGGCAGGTTGTTGGTGAGGGCTGACTGCTGTCAGGACAGGTAGTGCGGATGGTGGAGGGGCCACCACAGCCCATCCCTGCTGTCCCCTTGCAGAGACGCACCTCAGCAATCCCCTCACATTGTGCCACTCGAGGATAATCTCATGGAAAAGGCAGCTGGCTTATCACCGAGCAGGAAAACAATGAGATTGAAGAACTACAGGGTTTTTTTTATCCCCCCTTCCCTACCCCTCCTCTTCTGGCATGGGAGCTGCCGGCACGTACGGAGCCACTTAGGTCTCGCTGGCATTGGGATTGCGCGTTGTAGCACTTCCCAAGAGTCGAGAGGAAAACGTGTGTCAACTTCAACCACGGCCTCTGAAATCACCCAGCCTAATGCTGGGCTGTCAGCGCTGCGGAGGCAACGGTGCAGCTGCGCCTGTGTCAGACGTGATGCTCAGGAGCAGCTTTTCTGCTCCGCTTCCCTCGAGTGTGGAGGATGCTGCTGCCATCGCTGTGGAGCAGCAGCGCTCAGGCAGCGCTCCACTCACAGCACTGGGTGCTTCTGGAGGGGGGGCTGGACCCTTTCTGCAAATGCAAAGTGACAGCACGGCTTCAGGAGGATGTTTGTGACACAGCTGGAGTGTCGGATTCGAGGTGGGTACAAGCTGTGGGTTTGCATCTCAACATGTCAAGGCAAAAATCCTCTCCTCGACGACTCCGAGCCCGGGAACACCGTGCCGGGTGTCCTTTCCTGGAAGCAGTCAGAGCAAAAGGCAGACGAGAGCTTATTCAGCCGAGAACAGGACTCACAATAGGTGGAACGTCAGGAGGATTTAAATCAAGCTGCTAGGAAGACCCTAAAGGAAGAAGAGGGAAAAAAATCCTCCTAATCTCAGAGTGTGGTTATAAAATAGCAGCTGGGAGCTACTACTGAGCTTTTTTTGAAAAGTAGAGGCACACTGTTGATCAAGGGTATTTCTTCCTGCATCACCCCTTATTTATTTATTTTAAAAATTCACAGCTAGAGAAGGTCCAGCAGGACAAAGTCCTCCTCATTTTCTGCAATGACCAAAGGTGCCGTGGCACTTTACAGAGAGGAAAGGGGAGAAATTTGGAGACCCATATCCAGGTCCTTCCAAATATGTTCAGCCTTCAACAGCCAAGGAGAAATTCCTCACAGGAAAACAAAACAAGGGAGGAGAAATCAAGATAGGCTGTTCAACCCCCTCCTCACCAAGAGGCAGTTTTGCTGCCTTTTCCCTTGAGGAGCGAAAGAAGGGACTCTTTGGATCTGCAAGAGGGGAAGGACCAAACAGAAAACCCCTTTTCAACAACTCTGTAGGAAAAAATGTCATCTCTTCTGGCATTTTTCTTCTTCTGCTAGGCAAACATAAGTTTGGGGGTTTAAAAACTAAAAATAGAGGCAGTATATGTCTGTCTGTCCCTCTAAAGCTCGTGCGCTGCTTCTTGCAATTGACATTTTGCTACATCCACAAATAGGCACCGATGGAAGCTCTGCTGCTTTCAGTGTAAAATAAATATTCCCGCTGAATCCTCACCTCTCTTTGTCCAGCTGAAGGGTTTTTCAGCGTGTTTATTTTCTCTGAGCTCCGTGGTGCTCTTGAATACATATAAAGTATTACTGCTGACCGGGGGGAATTTCAGCAGGGCCTTTAATGGCAGATTTGCATAGAGCTGTCGAAGCCCAGGCACACCTGGGCATCGGCACGTGCTGGGCTCCCAGTGGGTTTGTGTTCTGTTATGTTCCTTGGGCTTCCATTGGAAAGGAAATGTGTATTAAGACAAGAAGGAAGAAGAAAATGTCAACCCTGTTGGTACTCCATGAAATGAAACTTCAGGTCCGTGCTGTATTGCTGCCTTGGCAGCAGAACAAGAGCTTTACTGTAGAATCTGGCTGTTAAAATCCACATTGTGCTTGGGTTAAACTCTTTTTCAAGTTTATCTGTCAGAACATCATTGATTTAGGTCTGCAGTATCGACAAATTATCATTTTAACTTGTATTCTGCTCATGTCAGGGAGCTCCTTAGTGCAGGGTGAACACATGGGGCGGGGGATATTTCTTACTTTTAGAGAGAAAAGAGGAGGAAAAGGGACACATAGAGAGAAAGCGATGATCCCAAGGTTGTCCCGACTACCACAGGCAGAGCACTGAGCTGAATCCTGAAGGAATACTCTGAGACCCACCACAGGGTCCTTTCCTGTAGTGCTGGCTTAGGAAATTTGCTGGATGCTTATTTTGATTTAATCTGAGACATAACCCATTGATAAGGTGAGGCGGTGTGGAATAAACCTCTGTCTTCTGTAGCCCGACTGATGTGCTTGTGGCTGGCATCTGGCAGCAATAATTTATTTGCAGGTTTACTTTCAGATTGCTTTGTTTTCATTCAGAGTTAAAGCACTAAGAGTGAAACCCAGACATCTCCTCAGCCTGGCTGTTATGTGAACAAGAGAGAGACCTAATGAAAATACCCTGTCGGTCTCCAGAACTGCAAACATGCACTGTGTGACCTGAAATTTCACATTAAAACGATCTGTCTAGAGGGCTTCTGGCTGAGAAGGCAACAATAAAGGACAATGGTTTCATGTAACCTTCCTGCATCTGAGCCTGATATCACAGAGGCTCCAGAAATGCAGTCATGGCTCTGCCAGTTGTTTAAGTTGCCTGGGAGGAGCAGGGGCTAAGCCACAAAATGGATCTTATTCCCGATGTTTCTGCACTTTGGAGGGAAATGAGGATTTTTGAGGATGATCCTGCTGCTGCTTTAAGCTGAAAAAAGGAGCTCGATTGTAGAAAACAGAATCTGGAAGTGCAGAGCCCACCCCATCCCAACAGTGATGTAAGTGAAACATTATAAATACACAGCAGTGAGGCTGTGTCAAGTTCTCTAAATAAGTAATGGGGTCTTTCCTATGGGGAAAACTCTCAATAATTTAGAAGTTTGGGGTTGGGTTTGGTTTGGATTTTTTTTGTTTTGTTTGTTTTGGTTTTTTTTTTTTTTTTTTGGATAATAGGCCAAGCAAGGCAGCCTATTTGGCTCTTCCATTCTTTGGTCCTTAGCAAGGTTGGGTCACCAGACATTCCTTCCAGCCCCTGAGAATTCTGTGATTCTGTGGGTCTGTCCCTGCCTTAGGTGGCTCCTGTCCCTTTTGTCCATGGGGTGACTGAATCTGCTCCTGTCTTCCCAGGACACAGGCAAGTGTGTTTGATCCTGGTTTGAAAGAGGAGTGGAAGGCAATGGGAGGAGTTGCTCTGAGGTGCTGTGGTGTAGTGAGGAGCCTGGATGCCAGTTCAGACATGATCTCCTGAAGGCAAACGTGACCTGAAATGGGATCTTCCCTATTTATAGACAAGCAGCTTGAGTCCATCACACCTGCCTGGCTAAGAAAAATGAAATTGTGCTTTGCTTTTCCATGCTGTCCACGTGGGACCCAGTCCCTGTTTTTTAGCCAGAGCTGGCCCCTTGCAGGCAATGCCCGTTGCCCTTCCCACAGCCTGACACCCTCTGCCACCTTGCTCTGCAGAAAACCTGTATTGCTAGGTCACCACCCCAACACACGCCAATTCCCTGAGAGAATTGTCAAAAAAGAAAAAAAATGAGAGAGAAAAAAGAAAGAAAAAGCCTTCTCTGAAACTCCTGTTGGTTGGAGGCTCCCAGGAATCCGAGTGCCGTTGTACTGGCTGCGTGCGGCGGCATTAGGCAGCGAGCTCAGCGCACGCCGGCGTTGAAAGGCTCATAAATGTAATGAAGTCCCTGTGACACCTGCTCCTCTCCACACTTTAAACGGGAGCCATTGGTCCGCAGGGAACCGGGGCTTTAAAAATACAAATTATAGTAATTGTCTGCTGTGTTATTGGGAAGATTGTAATAAACGTGGAGCACAACACCGCCGTGCCATGAGCAGAATGCTGACAGGGTGCACAAATTGCTCCGGGCTCTGATTCTCCCCCAAGCCCCCCTATTGTTTTTTTTCTTCTTTCCTCTTCAATCTCCCCATCTAACAAATCATTGCATGTTAACACTGAATTTCTGCAAGGTGGCGGTGTGAAGGAGAGAGGTGCTTGGGGAAACTTCATCCCTCCTCTCTGAGGGTTTTTAGCTTTGGTGCCCCAAGGGCTGGGGACCTTGGTCCCCTCTCCCTGCCTGCCCCAACAGCCTCCCTCCCTCCTTGCTGCTCCCAAACCTCAGGGAAAGCACCAAGCAGTGCCTCCTTTCAGGGTGAGGAGCCCTGGCCTTTCTGCTGGGACCTGGGAGCTGCATTCACCAAGAAAGGATTTTAGGGTGCATGTGGGGATGCAGTAGCACATACCCTACCTGCACCATCCTGACTGCCTGTGGAGCAGCACTGCTCTGCTGCATTTCCCTTCCTGCCCCTGGGCCAGGGAGAGCAGCTGATGGTGACCCTGCTCTGCCAGGGGTGCTGCAGCCATGGAACCTCCTGATTTAGGAACGATACAGGAGCTGGTTTGTTCCTTCTCTAACTGGGCCTGCAGAGGATCTTCCAGAGAGAGTTTGTTTTCATTATGTCAAATCCCACTTGTAAATGGTTCTTTCACCTCTTTTTCTCTCTCCTTGTAATCTCTGGAGGAAATGTCCCACACAGTAGCACTCCAGTAAAACCCAAATTGTCTTCCCAGCCTACCAGGCTCTGATCCCCTTCCCTGCTCACACTCTGATCTTGCCATTCCCCCTTGGCATTTTCTGCCAAACACTCCTGCCTGCAGACAGAGCATCTCTGTCGAGGGCAAGACGTAAAACAGCTCTTTGGCCACTTCAGCAGCTCCTTTAACGACTTTAATGAAATCCCATTTATATTATTCCAGCCACATCTCTGAGCTGTGCCATGGAGGCCCCTGCTTTCCTGCTTCCACCTCCAGGCACTGCCTGGTTTCAAAGGTGCTGCACCCCAGAGGTGGCTGAACTTCAGCCTTCTGCTACCTTGTGGCATGTGGTGATGTTTAATTAATATCCAGAACTTTGAAGTCCCCGATGTTACTTATTCATGCCCATTTTCCCTGCAGACCTCGTGTTTGATGTCCACGTTGTGGGTTATTTAGATGCAGTCCTCTTTGTGGCAAATTTAAGCAGAGACGAGAGGTAGTTCTTTAGGGCACGTGTGAAAAATTGCCCTTTTCAGGCAGGAGATCAGCTCAGACACATATTCAGGGATTTCTGATTCTGCGTTGGCATTCTACCCAGGTGCTCACAGCAGTTCTGTGCTGTAAATCCAGAGAAATCAGTTCTGCCCTTAACAAGGGCTGTCTCAGGCACAGCCAACACATCTGGGTGTTTGCCCCTCTGTGCGACTGGACAGAAAAAGTCCTTCCTGTGTCCAGGACGTGGAAATTAATTTAAAATGGCTAAATCTGCGCACTGTGGGTTGAACAACAGCATCGAGGCAAGAGGCCTCCATCTCAAAACGTGGGAAAGCTTTCCCAGCCGCCCATTTACACAAAGCCACAACCACGAACGAGCTCGTCCTTTAATGATAATTTTCTGGTTATCTTTCAGTAATGATTTTTTTCTTTCTGTTGCAGATGAGTTTAGAAAATGACGATAAGAGAGCACGCACACGATCCAAGTCTATCCGAGGTGAGCGGGAGCACTGGGCTGTGCAGGCCTCAGCTCCCTGCACTTTCCTTGCTCCAAATAGGTTTTGATTTTTCAAGTCCAGGCTTAACTCGCAAAGTTATGCTCACTGCCCCTGCCCCAACCCTGCTGAAATTTTTCTAAAAATCTGAAAAAGTCCCACCCGCAAAATTTTATAGGTCCTTATGATATTTAACCCTCATCCTCTACACCCAGCTGAAGGAAAATAACAAGCAAATAAGGAAAAAAAGCCCCCGAGCCTGCTTTGCTGTAGGGGATGGCAATCACTGGAGCTTCAGATCAGCTCCCGGAGCTTTCATCAGGCTCACTCTGCCAGCGGCTTTGAAGATGCACATCTGAGAGTGCCTGGCAGAAGTAGCTCATGCTGGAGAAGCAAATGGGCCATCCCCTGGCAGGGATCGGAGGACAAACAACTGGTTAATGCAAAGATTGACTGCAATTTATTTCCTGGTCTTAAAAAAAAAAAAAAAAAGAACTGAAATTCTTTTCATGCTTTCTCTCTGGGAGAAGGTGAGAGGCCCTGACAGAGCCCAGGGTGTCACCTCAGGCGGTCCCATATGTGCTCCCATAGCCATGTGTGATGGTTACAGACCAGCCTCTCTATTTTTTTGGTTCATTTTTGTGGCTGTAGATGTGATGAGTGGCAAAGGAGGCTGGAAGTGAGGAGCCAACAAGGTTGGAAAGGTGTGATGGCTGCAGGGACTGCAGCTTCATCCTACAGCTGGGCTCGATCACCTTCCTTTTGTCCTCACCTTCCTTCCTCCTTGCTCTTCACAGCATCTGCACCTTTTAAAAACAAAACCAAACCCAGATGTTGCCAGCTGTGTTGAACTGAGTTTGAATATTTGGATTTCATTGCTTTGTTGCACACACACAAAGGTGCTCGTTCAGGTTGCAAATGAGAGCACCCTGATTCTATTTATTTTCTCACACCCTGCCTTCCCCTTGCTTGAATCCAGGGTTCTTGATGTGAAAAGGTAATTTATTGCCTGCACCCTGGGACTTGTCACTGCCTCCAGTTTGTTGAAGCTTGTGAGTCATCCCACCGGGAGCTGGATCCCAGGAAACCCAATTAGCTCAAACAAATTGAGCAAACGTGTTATGGTTTTTAGCCTGGGCAAATTTAGACTTGTGCTGAGGGATTTTTTTTTTTCCTCTTGATTATTTGGATTTCTGGCTGGATGTAAGGTTTCAGCTGCAAGTGAAGTTTTTGCATGTTCTTGTTGTGAGCAGTGAGAAGCCCTCTTATTCACAAGTGGGGAATATTCCCTAAAAATCCTACAAACTCTTGTTTACCTTAAACCCCAAGTAACAAATCCCCACCATATGTCTGAGCATTGGCAGGGGCTCCTGCATCAGTCTGATGTGACAAGGAGAGGAGAAAAATGCTGGTGTTATAGAGGTGAACGTGGCCATTGCAGGAAACCGGTTGTGAACTGTGAAAGAAGAAACTGATGAGCAGCTTTGAATGGCAAAAAGAGAGATGAAGGCATGAGAAAGCTCGGTCTTTATTTAGAAGTGTTTGAGTTACATATATGCAAGTCAGAACAGTTCCATTGACTTCAAAGTCATCACGGATTCAAAGAAGGGAGGTAGTCCCTGATGCTGCCAGCGTGCACTCACCTGCTTGAAAATAAGCACAGGCGTGAGGATTTACAAGGCAGGATTATAATTTGCTACAGGCTGGCATGCAGCAAAGGACAGCAGGATAGACTGGCCCTTTCTTTTCCAAATGGGATGCCGGGGGAGGCAATAGAAACCCAGCTGCGGGCAGAAGAGTTTCAGTCTTGGGAGGGGCCGGCACCCCTGGTGCGTTTCTGACCTTGTGTTTTTTTCCACTGCTGCATCCTGCCCTTTGTCCAGTGCCCACGGAGCTCATCGGCCAGGAGGTGAGGTAAGGACCCTGCTCCTCCTTGGCCATGGGAGGGATGGGGGGCACATGGTGGGACTGGCTTGAGAGAAGCCCCTCAGCTGGGAAACCTGGGTGAGGGGAGCAAACCCGCGGGACTAATGGGGTATTGCTGGGGGGCTTCTGCTGGTCGCTGTGTCCAAGTCCTCGGAGTACCGTTTGACAACACATCAGAGGAATCACAAAAGTTAAAGAAATGAAAACAGGAGCCCTGGATGAATCACATAAGACTGGAGACCCTCCAGCCATCGGCTGTCCCACCCCAGATCTAAACCCCAGTCAAACCTAATGCCCACGGGTTGTGTTTCAGGATCATTAGGGTCAATATCCTACTAACCAGAGGTTTTTTCCACATATTTGTCACATCACTTCTGGTGCTCCTTCTGCCCCTTGTCCCCTGTTCAGTCACCGAGGTCCTGTTGTCACTCATTTAGCAGTGCTGGGATGCCAACAGCAGCAGCCAAAAGAGCAGGAGCTGAGCCTTTGCAGCTCTCCAGAGCTTCTCATTAGACGTAAGAGCCTCCCCCACCTCTAAGCTCCCACTAAACCTTGCACAGGGGCTGACACCAGAGGTCGGAGCCTTTAACCTGGACAGGCACTAATAGCAGGGGCTGCCTCTCCTTGCAGCCTCCCTCAAAAAGCCGCGTGTGTCTGAGAGTAATCGGACCTAAACCAACCCAATTTCAGAGCATTTTGCTCCTCCACTCTCTCATTACTCTGGAGAGCCGGGAGGAGTCAGCGCTGGGCATGCCCCTTCTCCAACTTTTATTGCTGAACACTTGAGTGGAGGTGGTAATTGGAGCAGGTGACATATCTAAGGGGCAGGACAGAGTGCTCCACAAAGCCATCTCTGCAGCTGTCACCTAATTGCCTGAATAACTGGACGATTAATCGACTAATTGGAAGCAGGGCATCGTCTGCATAACAATAAGAAGCCCTTTTGTCAAGCAGATGAAGTCTGCGGAGAGGGGGAGAGCTGGTCGGTGTGGTGGCTCTTGAGGGATGGAGAGCAGCTTTAATAGACCTCGAAGGCCGCTTCCCCTTTCGGGACTCCTGCCAAAATACACGGAACCTCCCCAGCGGAGCGTGGGGCGGGAAAGCCTGGCCCAGAGCATGTAGGGCATCACCTTTGTGCCGGTGCTTTTTAAAGGCGTTAAATCAACACACTGAAGCCAGAAACGTCCCAAATCGACACCTGCTTTGGCGAACCTCGATGCTGAACCACTTGGCTCTTTCCTACATACTTTCTATTGCAGGCTTCATTTAACCACATCAAAAATGGGGTGATGGGTAATCAGCTTTAATTGATACAGGAAAACTTATAAAAGCCTGTAACATCTTCATCAGAGCTGCTCTTGTTTGCCTTTGAATAAGGCCTTTTTCAGGCAAGTCCCTGATGACATAAACACCGCTCTGTCTTTTGGTGTGCAGCCACTGAAAGTGTGGCTGGGGCTGCTCGGGACAGAGCAGCCTCAGTCAGGACTGAGGGCAATTAAAATTAAATAGACTTTTAGATCACAAGCAGCAAAGAAGGAAGCTCCTTCTTCCAACTGCGCATTAGTGGGATGAGGTTTTGTTCTCTATGACCTCGAGTGTCCTGCTGGAGGAGGGACACCGCGCTGCCAGGCCAGACCCCAGGTGTGGTGGGGCTGGGGCTGTGTGTGGATGCCGGAAGAACTGCGAGCCATCCCACAAGAGATGGCATTGGAGGGTGTTCAGCATCACGGGTTCAAGCCAGGTCACGAGCCAAGGGGACAGCAGGAAGGGGGGACTTACCTGGAGGAGCCATGAGGTGCAGCTTCCACCTCCCCAGAGCACTGTGTCTCCTTCGGGAATGTGCTGCCATCATTTGCCCTCTCAGCATTTGCTTTGGTAATCTCAAGCAAGCTGGTCCCCCTGAAGGAAGGGCTCCAGCTCTCCTGACAGCTCAGCAGCCCTGTCCTGCCCGGGTTTTGGGTTGAATTATATTTTTTGAACACAAAGATCTGACTTGTATTCTGGGGAGGTGAACCATTAATAACCTGCTGGTGCTCCCAGAGCTGCTGCACCCATTAGTGAAGCCAGACCCTCTGTGTCCTCAGCTTTCTGCAAGGGCTGAGCTCTGCTGAGAGCAGAAATTCTGAGTCCCTAAAGCCTTACTTTCCACTTGGTACTATTTAATGTTGTCCCATGTCTTTTACTCTGAGAATAACAAGCTGGCCAGATCCCCTCTGGGCTGGCGGTGCCTTCTCCCTTTGCACTGTCATCAAGAGATTTCATTAGCACTTCCAGCTTCCCAGGCTGAGGGTGATACAGTGCTAAATGAGGTTATTAATCCTACACGACTCCAGAATTCCTCAGACATCAGGCAAGTCACTTGGGCATCCTATAATCAATGCCATAATCTGGTTTTGCCAGAAAATGTTTGCTTTAATGCTTCTTATCTGGAGCCCTTACAGCTCCTGAAGCTGGGACTAATTACCCCTGCAGGGGAGGCGCATGGTCCCGTGCGAGGGATGCTCAAGCGAAGGCAGCAGTGGCTGTGAGTGGGCTCAGAGCTCCCTGCAAGCCTTTAACTCATCCTCTTCTGCAGAGCAGCAGGAAAAAATTGCAGGGATTTGGGAGATCTAGTCACCTAAATCCCATCCATTCCCCCGAAAGTGAGGTTTTGAGGATTTCAGTCCTGGTGATCTCCATCCAGTGTGTCTAGCTACAACCTCCTTGATAAAGTCCCGGTCTGCTCTTCCCAAAAACCCATGCATTTCTTACTGTAAGGAGCCCCAGGTCCCTGACAAGCCACCATGTAAGGGAAAAATCCATGTTTTCCTCCTGAGAAAAAGAAAACTGGAGAGTAGCAGCGGGGAGGCAGAGTGTGGTAGCTGTCTGCCTTTAAAAGCTTGCACTTACACATGCAAATCTTTAATTAAACATACTCGTAAAACTATAGCGAACCGTTCATCTAATTAAATGGGGTGAGTAATTTCATTAATTTTTAGTGAACTGCAAGGCTGTTCTCCCACCCTCCTCCTTTAGAATTCAAAGGGACAAACTGAACCATTTGTAGGAAATTAACTTCCTGTCTGCAGTTAGCTCATTCCTTGGGCACAGGACCTGTTTAACTGACCGTAGTTTATACAATTCTAATTAAAAATGAAATCTCCGAGTCCTCTTGCTGTTCCTGATGGTTGTTTGTTTCCCTCCCAAGCTGTCCAACCCCAGGCTGTAACGGCTCAGGACATATCCGTGGGAAGTATGCGAGACACAGAAGGTGAGGCGGGGTTGGAGGTAGTGGGGATGAAAAAATGTGAGCAACAGACCCAAAGACAGGCATTCACTGGAGAAAGTCTGGTTCAGAGCAGCAACTTAACTTGTCTGCCCCAAATCTTCCTGTTTCTGGCTCTCCATCAGTCCCTAGGGGATCCTGAGAGGATCTGCTTCTCCAGACTCATAGCAGCCTTCCTACAGCCCCCAAACTTGGCCAGAAGTATCTGACTTGGCTGTCTGGGGTTGGTGGGAGCTGCTGACAGGTGGAGATTTTGGTCTGCCTGGTGCCTCTATGGATGGGGAGGCAAATGAGAACACACTGGCTGCTTTGGATGCCATGCCAGCCTTACCTGAGGGTTTTCATCACCCCATAGTGGTGAAATTGGAGCAGTTGGTGGACATGTTCCAGGGGCTGGTTCTGCATCCCGTGCCTGGTTTCATGGTGCTTGTCACCAACATTAGTCCTGGGATGCTGCATCCCAGCATCCGTGTGCTGATTTCAAGAAAAAAGTTGATGTAGTTCACAAAGTCAAGGTGTAAGAGCACATCTGGCCACGAAGGGTTAAACCAGCTAAAAATCTGGGTGCTGGATGATTTTTTTGGCAGTATTTGTGTATTTGTCTCACTTGCCTTTGCCCAACCTCTTGGGATGAGGTAGCCAGGCCTTTTTCACTCGGCAATGCCTCCTCTCTGCTCCTTGATCCCATCTGCAGTTTACAAAGCTGCCCTTTAGCCAAGAAGAGGAAACTTCAGGATGCGGAGGCCGAACATCTGGTGTCGAAGAGGAAATCCCATCCGCTCAAACTGGCCTTGGATGAAGGCTACAACGTCGACAGCGATGGCAGCGAGGAGGCCGAGGCCAAGGAAGAGTCTGGCTCCGATGAGTCGGAGGGGATGCTGGAGGAGGATGAGGCGGAGGCGATGGAGCAGGAGGAGACCCGCAGCCCCGAGGCAGCAGAAGGTGCTTTATCATTATTGATTGCAGAGCTGTGTTCTGCAGATGAAGAAAGGGCAGCAAGTGTTAACGGCCGGGAGTTATAGCTCCTCTGAATTATGTACAGGATGGGTCCCTCAATTATTACGTTGGGTAGAAGAACAATGGCAATGCTCTGGTTAAGCTGAGAGGGCACAGTGCCTCCAGTGTCTCAAAATGAGAGCTTTTCCCTCAGGGATGCTCCTTAGGGAAAGACCCATGGAAAGCAGAGAGGAGCTTGCTGTGTGGCAGGGAAGGCAGCCAGGGTCCCTCACTGGTGCCATGAGGGGCTCAGCAGGGGCCTCTTCCCTGGACAGATCTGGCCACTAACCAAGAGCAGAGGAGTGACAGGAAAAGGACATGGAAAAGGGCGTGGATGTTCAGCTGGGTCCTGACACTGCCTTGTTCTCTGGTTTGGAGCCCTAGCCTAGGGAGCACTGGGAGCAGGGGTGTCAGATATCTGCTGATGGGGCAGGCACTGGGAAGATGGTGCATCTGAGTCCCATGCGGAAATCCTCATTCTACCTGCCATCCCCAAATTCAATAAATTAGGCAGCTCTAGGGGTGGAACTGCCAGGCTCTGGTTGCAATTAAGTTTAAGTACAACAAAGTTGTATTTTATGTGTTTTTATAATTACTTTCTTTGCCTCCTTTTTTGTTCCATCTCCTTTTCTCTTTCCCCTCCTTTTCTCTTTTACTGCTTTCTTCTTTTCCTCCTTTTCTCATTTCCTCACTTTTTTTTGGTTCTTTTTCATATTTTCTTTCTTTTTCCCTTTTTTCTTTCTATTCCTTCTTCCCATGCTTCAGAGAGAAGCCCAGCAAAATCAACCCACTATGGACAAAACACAACAACAACTACATCTGGGCCCAGCAAGGCCAACTATAGCAGCTACCAAGAAATTATCGCCAACTCTCTCCTAAACTTAGGCCAAATAGCAGAAGAAACCCTGGCCATCGAAGGGCAGCTGCCCGAAGCGGAGCTGCAGGGCTCCAAGCCAGCATCCAGCGTTGTGCATTTGGTCCATGAGGATGCGGGAGAGGAGTTGGTGGAGGAGGAGTGCGACAAGGAGATCATCATGGAAGAGGAGTGCGACAAGGAGATCATCATCCAGACGGAGGATGCGGAGGAGGTCATCGAGGTCACCAGCGAGCGCAGCAGTGAGTTGTGCCCGGAGCCCCGAGATGACACGAACGGAGAGGAGTCCTGCAAACTGGAAAAGGCTGAAGCGGAAGAAGAGGATGAGGAGGAGGAGGAGGAGGAGGATGATGAGGAGGAGGAAGAAGAGGAAGAGGATGAGGAGGAGGAGGAAGAGGAGGAAGAGGAAGAAGACGAGGATGAAGAGGAGGAAGAGATGGCTCCTGAAGTGATCTGCGAGGAAGCTCCTCACACGTCTCAGGACACCCAGAAAAGCCACTGTGAAGGGCAGTTCAGCCCCAAGCCTGAGTACTCGGTCATCGTGGAGGTCCGGTCAGATGATGACAAGGACGACGATGCCCGCTCCCAGAAATCAGCCGTGACCGACGAGTCGGAGATGTACGACATGATGACCAGGGGGAACCTGGGCCTGCTGGAACAAGCCATTGCCCTGAAAGCTGAGCAGGTGAAAATCGTGCGGGAGCCCAGCCGGCTGCCGGGAGAGCACGTGAAGCACTTCCAGGTGGAGGACAAGCAGAACAAACCGCTGGACAGCATCCGGAAGAGCTACTACGGCAAAGGTATGGGACAAACCTTTGGGTATCTCCCTCCTTCACATCCCTGGTGGAAGAGCTGAATTTGTCGTCTCAGCACAGATTATTAGGATGATGTGGGGGGAGTTCACAGCCCACAGGCAGAATTTAGCCACAAATCCTCAATGCCCAGAGGGATGGGGACATTCTAGAGGTCAGCAGTGAATGCACAAAATGATGGTGTCCTCTACACTGTCACAAGGGTTTCTCCCTCTGACAAGAGGAGTTGCTTGGCTAAATTGTCAGTTAACCTTGAAAATCTCAGCCTGAGCAGAAGAGGTGGTTTAAAATCCAAGTGGTTTTTCAAGTAGTGGTAGGACTCTGGCCATAGAAACATTAGGGCAGGCGCTCCAGCATCCCCCAGCTCTGAGCTGGGCTGCCTGCTCAGTTGCTGCGAGTGGCTCCATGCTCTGAGCCATGTTAGTTCCTCAAATCACTTTGCTGATTTTGATTTTTGAAACTTTCAGTGTTATACTTCCACCTCCAGAAAAAACCCCAAACCTCCAAATCCAAAGATTTCTCTGCTTGACTGCAAAAGTGGTGAGAAACATCCTCAGCACTTGTCTTCTTTCTACTTCTTTGCCTCAAAACCCACTAACCTGCTTCTCTCTGCCCTTTCCCCACAATCCTTAGACCCTTCAAGACCCGAGAAGAGAGAAATCAAATGTCCAACTCCTGGCTGCGATGGGACCGGCCACGTCACGGGACTTTACCCTCACCATCGCAGCCTCTCCGGCTGTCCGCACAAAGACAGGATCCCCCCCGAGAGTGAGTACATGGTGGGATACCAAGGGCTGCTTCAATTAGTCTGGGGCCTAATTTTCTTGGGGGAATTTCTCAAATGATATGAATTCTGTGACTGAGTCCCTGGAAGAAGTCTGATGTTATTCCTTGGAGTATAACAGAGTTTTTGACATGGGATGGTGCTTTTCCAAGTTGATCCTGGGTGCTGCTATCACCAAAGTCTTATTGCTACTCACAGGAAATGTGATGGGGATTTACTTGGAAGTCCTGTCCTTCTTAAAGGATTTTTAGCACCATCCTGTGGAGAATGAGATCCCTTCTCTGAAAATCAAAGAGGGGCTTTAAAAATGATGCCTGCCCACCTCCAGAGGTGTGTTAAGAAGTGCTCATCTTTACACTGGAAGTCGCATATTTTTCCCTACTTGGGATATTACGTAGGGAAAAGGGGGATATTGTTCTTCCTTGCTGTCCAGATGCGTTGCCATGCAGGAAAGGAGAGGAGTCATTCAGGATGTGCAGGTTTGCTGAGTCTCCTGTGCTCTCATCACTGCAAAATTCCCAAGGTGCTATACCAAGATTCACCTATTCTACAGAAAATATTTATCATCCTCATAACAGATTTTTGTATATACATATGCACAGAGAGATATTTTTTTCTACCTCTCTACCAGCATCCTAAATATCTTACCCTGTACAGATACATAAAAACCAATGTTGTATGTTTATGATAATGGCATAATAGAGCAAAAAAAAGAGGAGCGCTTCCTTATCAGTAATTTCAAAGGTTGCAGACCTGACATAAACACAGAACTGGAAGAAACAAGGAGAAAGTACAGCTATCTTCACAGGCTGGAATGCAAGCAGAAATAACTAAAGCAAGCTGTGGGCTTTACAAAAGCTTGCAGATCAAATTATTTTCTTTATTTTAAGGTCAGCGCTGCAGGAAGCAATAATCCTGAAGATTAAAAATTTTAAAAAAAAATCATACAAAGACCAGTCCTAAGGATAAAAGCAGAGCTACAACTTCAATCACCTAAAACTACCTGAAACTGGGAGACCTGTTTGGAAATAGGGGTGAGGAGGAGGGGCTGGGTGAGGGAAACTGGATTGCAATCAGAAATGAGGAGAAAGCCCAGGCTGTGTGCAGAGATGCTAATCTAGTGCTGACCTGGGCACTGCTGCATTGTAAATCTTTTATTTTTATCTCCGCAAATTCTAATTACAGCATTTCACACTCCCTGATTTCTAGGAAACCAGCGTACAAGGCTTGATGATTTTCTCTTTTTTCTTTCTCTTTGATTTTTATTAAGTTGTTTTTCTTTCCCTTCCCTTCTCCCCCTCCCCTTCTCGCTCCGAAGTCTTGGCCATGCACGAGAACGTTTTGAAATGCCCCACGCCCGGGTGCACAGGACAGGGTCACGTCAACAGCAACCGCAACACGCACAGGAGGTACCGGCTTTGGCTTCTTCTTACACAGGCACGGGGTGTCAGGACAGGGGGAATGGCTTCAAACTGATGGAGGCAAGGGCTAGATTGGAAGAAATTACTCCCTGTGAGGGTGGGGAGGCCCTGGCACAGCTTGCCCAGAGAAGCTGTGGCTGCCCTGGAAGTGTCCAAGGTCAGGTTGGATGGGGCTTGGAGCAACCTGGTCAGGTGGACGGTGTCCCTGTTCATGGCAGGGGGGTTGGAATGAGATGAGCTTTAAGGACCTTTCCAACCCAAACCATTCTATAATCCATGACTCCATGATTCTATGTTGATGAAGTGCAAGGTGAGTTTGTCTTATTACTTGTTCAGTGTGGAGGAAGCAAACACTTTTCTCATGGGCTCAGTGCAGCTCCCTGAAATGAGGGCTTTTGTGCTCATTCCTCATGCTTGGTTTCCTTCTCTCTTTTTTTCTCCTTCAAAAAAACCCCAACCGACTCCCATAGTTTATCTGGGTGCCCCATTGCTGCTGCTGAAAAATTAGCCAAATCACATGAAAAGCAACAAACCCAGTCTGGTGATCCTGCAAAGACCAGCTCCAATTCTGACCGGATACTCAGGTAAGGGGGACAGGAGGGCTCAGCTCTATGTCCCCACACTGCCCCAGCCCTTCCCACCCCTCCACGCTCACAGGAACAGCCGCCACGGCTCCCTCCAGCTGTATCTTGATACTGCTGAGTCCTGTTATTATGATCATAGGTCTCGCCAAGGTGGGGAGACATTTAATTGATGATCCCAGGGAGAGCATTGAGGACAATGAATTGCTTCTGTAGCATCAATTAATGCTGAGGCTACAGGCCAAAGGGTTTTAGCAGTGCAGCAGAAAGCACTTGTGCAGATTGCTCTGCAGCACAAACTGCCAGCAAGGGCTGGTTATTATATCAGCATTATAAGTAGGGTGGGCTCGGGGAGGGGGATGAGGAGGAAGAGATTTAGGCTACACACAAATCACTCCATGGCAGTTAAAGTCTACCTGCTTTTCTTCCTTAGCCCGCACGTTTCAGAGGAGAGGAACCTGCCCCTTGTTTCCAAACCAGTCACATTAATTTTGATACTTTGCTCCTCTCTCTCTTCCTGGGAGAAAGGGCTGTCTCCCATTAAGGATGTCCCTGATAGATGCTGGCTTCTGTAGCTGATGTGATTCATGAGGCTACAGATGGATTGGAATATGGTTGGCTATTTTGCAACAAGAGCAGGATAAAAACCACAGTGCGAGCCCCGAGCAGCCCTCCCACAAAGGCATCGAGCTCTGATTCATTTATTTATTTGCTCCCCAGGACTGCTGAGCACCCTGGTGCTCCAGCTCTTGCTACTTCGTAAAGGCCATTTAGGGCGATTACTTATTTATTTGCAGCGGAGCCCGTGCCCGGCGCAGAGCGCTCTGAGCGCATCACGAGGACAGTCCATGCTCCAAGGAGCTCCCGCTCCGAGGACTCTCTGGTGGAAAGAGGTCACGGGAAGGAGAATAACAATAGGCCATTTATATACAATTTATATGCAAGACAAATTGATTCATGATAGGCAGCCACATAGCAGCGGGTCTCTAGGAGGGGCTGCAGGCAGGGGAGAGGCCCTGGCACCCCTTCAAGGAACCTGCAGCAGGGACCCGAGCTGAACTGGGGTCCTCACACCTTTTTGTGCCACCCTGTGTTATGGGTCCCCTGAGGGAGTGATGCCCAAGTTTGTTCTCCTCTGGAAAATGCTGCCACACCATGACAGCCTGCAAGAGCTTTGTGTTGGATGAGGTTGACGTCTTGGTGTTTTGCTTAAAAAGAGGAAAAAAGAAAAGAAGGTAAAAAAGGATAGAAAAATAAAACTGGAGTCTGAGAGATCCAAACTAGATGCAGATTTGCTGAGGGAGAGCAAAAGGGCTGTCACTGCCTCCTCGTCCCCGGTAAGCCTTCAGGAACATGGTGCAGCTGCACCCCTGTCGTGTCTGGTCCCCTCTCAACAGTCACCTTGTCAAGGAAAAGAGAAATAATTGCTGTTCACTGTTTCATCCTCAGGCCTATGTGCTTTGTGAAGCAACTGGAGATCCCTCAGTATGGAAGCTACCGGCCCAACATGGTCCCAGCAACCCCCCGGGCCAACCTGGCCAAGGAGCTGGAGAAGTACTCCAAGGTCACCTTCGATTATGCAAGTTTTGATGCTCAGGTTTTTGGCAAACGCATGCTTGCCCCAAAGATTCAGACTAGCGAAACCTCACCGAAAGCCTTTAAATGTAAGTTGGGAGCAGGGATGGACTCGGTTCTTGCATTTTCTGCCTTTCTCAGTGTATTGCAAGGCTCTTGGGATCGTGGCTTTGGGGTGATGGGCGAGTCTTGGGTCTGAGCTGCTGGACCCTCCTGGGATGGGGAGGGTGAGATGGGTTCCAAGGTGGGCACCTTTGATGCTCAGAGGAGTCCACGGCTGCTGGGAAAGTTTTGTTTGGAGGAGAGTCTCTTTGGCTTCAGCTTTGGGAAGAACTGTGGTGGGAACATTAATCTGAATGATGCCTCAAGGCGGGATAAGTTACGCAGTTGTCCTCAGTTGGTCCCTGTTGCTTTGCAGCTCATATCTATTGATCTGGCTTTCCTCATCTGGCTAAATGGATTACAGTTTTCTTCTCTTCCATCTTATATATGACCCACTCCCCCCATTTGTCTTCCCTGCTGTGCTCTGCTCTCCAGCTCTACCTATCGATCACCCACCTCCATCTTCCAGCTCTTTCCTATCGTAGCCACTCACCTCTTCTCTGTTCTGAGGACCTTGCACTGGTTGTAACTTGGGAGAAAATGAAATGGCTGAGTAAACCCTGAGGGGCTGGGCTGCCAGGGGCAAGAGGGACACTGCATGGGAACACAGCCCGTGCAGACGTGTTATTTGATGCCAACTGTGCACCTCAAGACATTTTTTTGGGGGGGGAAAAAATATTTAGGAGGCCAGTTTGTAGAAGTCAGCAGCCTCAAGAGGGCTTTCTGTCTGGCTAATCCCCCTTCCACAATCCTGTTTAATCCTGATGCAGCTGCTCTCTAAAAAAGTGCTTGTACTTGAAAGCATCCCGGTTGCTGCACTACAATGGGAGCGCCCTTTATTACAGTACTAAATCTGTACAGGATCAGACAATGAAATTGGATGGAGGCCAGAGAGCACAACTGCCACTGTCATCCTGGGTTAGGGCTGATGGAAAAGTAATTTGTTTCCCAGTACAAGTGATTCTCTCACTGAATAGATTGTGTTATTTGCAATATTAGCAAAGAATTTTCAGGGTAATTGTACTGACAAAAATAATTCCAGCAGACCCACTAGGATAATCCTTTCTATTTTTTCTCATCACTTATTTCACTAATTTGCTGATTGCGAGTCTATTAGTGGTAGAAATACTTATGAAATGGAAAAGCATCACTGAGCCTATGGTGTGAAATTGAAATTGGCATCTCCCGATCCTGGATATTGTCAGGTTGGGTTGGCGGATACTCGCGCCCCGCCTCGAAGACATGGATTAAACCGGACAGGAAAACAAGCAGCCAGACACAAGAATAACCATGTGGGCAAACCTCCAATGAGTTAATCAAAGAGACAAGATGAATATGATTGCCAATCATAGCAGGGAAATCTGCTCCTTTCGCTGAGAACTTATTTTAAAGAGATCTTCATCCAGAGGGATTTATATTCCCCCGCATGTGTGTGCATAACTCCCATTAATGTCAATATGCATTATATACGCACGTAACGAGGAAGAAAGCAGTGCTGGAGAAGATTAGTATTTTATAGCGTCTTATATTATGAGTTTGTAATGGGAATAATGAAATCACTTCGCTCCATGGCTATGTCAACTGAGGTTGGCTTTGCTTTGCCATGATCAGGCCAAAGCTCGTGAGTCTTCCCTGGGTGAGCCTCCCACTAAAAGGGGGATGGTTTCCCCCAGAACGAGCATGGTGGAATGAATTAAAAATTTGAAGGTCTTGATAATTCATTCAGAATACAATCCTGTGCCTGTTCTAAATCAGATGATCTCCTGTTTGCACCCACTGAAACTACTGAGGGCCCCTAAATGGGACCAGCTTCAAGTTTTATTAACAGGGAATTATTAGTTGTTATTATTAGGGAAATTTTTATTGTGCGTCCACCCTGAAAAATACTTTCATTTCACAGGGTATGAAGAAAAATTGCATTTCCAGGCTGGCACTGTCACTGCTGTGACATACAGGGGCTGTGCGCAGCTGTGTAATAAATCTTGTTATTCTGACATATTTAAATGATATGTCAGCTGTCAGAAAATCCATATTTCACCAGTGTCATCCTTGGAAGCTCATATTTTATGACCATGTTTTTTCTAGTCATGTAATTTTATAAATTTTAAGTTTTCAAACATGCTACTAGAAATCTTCCTGTAAGGCAACCCTGCAGATTACTTATGGACAGAGAGAGAACAATTAAAAAAGAGCCAGGAAGCTTCTCTAAGCTTTCTCCTTTAACTGCTTCCACTGAGGAGCAGCTCTAATGAAGAAAAGCACTTGTGTTTTGGGTATTGATGGCAGAGTCAGTTAATGAATTAACCTTTCACACCCAGCACAAGCTGCAGCCAGCACTGCTCCTGTTGTACGTCCCAGGCAACAAACCAGCCCTTGGATTGGGAATAACCCCAGGAGCTGTGCATACATTAACCGTGTCACACTGACTTAACCTTTCCCTGCTGCTCATGCCGCTTATACATTAGCCTTGTGTTGTTCCTTCTCTTTTTATTCCAGCCAAACCTTTTCCAAAGGCCTCTTCCCCCAGCCACAGCCCCTCCAGCAGTTATGTGAAGAGCACTTCATCTTCCTCCACAGGCTTCGACTACTCCCACGACGCTGAGGCTGCGCACATGGCAGCCACCGCCATCCTCAACCTCTCCACCCGCTGCTGGGAGATGCCTGAGAACCTCAGCACCAAGCAGCAAGAGGCCCCTGGCAAGGTGGGTGAATGTGCCCAGGCACCACTGCCCAGGGGCCAGACCTGAAGTTTGGGATGGGAGAATACCTTGGTTTACTCTTCCTTTCATTTTGTTCTTTTAAATATAGAAGGAATGCGGGCACTTACGCAAAATCCCCCTTTGGCTTCCCACTTTGGGTTTGGAGGAGGGAATCTTGGCTCTTAGGGTGAGGTGACTCGTGGTTCAAATTACCCATGTGAGATGAGCATCAATCCCAAGCCAAGTCTCAGGCTGAGACTGGATATTAGGAAAAATTTATGATTTATGATGATGGTCGAGCCCTGGAACTGGCTTTCCAGGGAAGTGGTGGAGTCACCATCCCTGGAGGGATTTAAAGGACATGTGGGTGTGGCTCTTGGGGACATGGTTTAGTGATGGGCTTGGAAGTGCTGGGTGAATGTTTGGGCTTGACGATCTTAGAGGGACTTTCCAACCCAAACAATCCTGTAATTCCATGATTCTCAGAGCTGGTTTCAGTTGCTCCCTGATCTGTATCTGATGCCATCTGAGATTCCCCAGTTGTGTCCAGTCTGACCTCCACCTATTTTTCAGAGGAACACAGATTCTCCAGAAGTCCAGTGGAACACTCCCAACCTTGGGCAGATATTTTGGATGCCATGAGGCATCCTAAGTGGCACTAGATGCCTGTGTTCAATCAACTGAGTCAAAATGCCACGCTGCTGGTAGTAGAGAGATACCTATGCATCACATGTTCCTGAAATATTTAGGAAAGAGCAACCCTTTCCATTCAGTTCCTCCTACCTGACCTTGGAGAGGACGAAAACCTGCCTGCTGCACTGCAAAAGACAAACAGGGGCAAGATTTCCATGGGGAATTTTTGGCAGCTGCTAACACTGGGTTTGTTTCCAACCTTTCAGTCCATGGACATTGAGGTGGATGAAAACGGGACTCTGGACTTGAGTATGAACAAACACCGCAAACGGGAGAGCACCTTCCCCAGCAGCAGCAGCTGCAGCAGTAGTCCCAGCATGAAGTCCCCAGATGTGTCCCAGCGCCAAAACAGCACCAGTGCCACGAGCAGCACCATGACCTCCCCCCAGTCCAGCCAGACCTCCCGCCAGGATGAATGGGATGGGCCCATTGACTACACTAAACCAAACCGTCAGCGGGAAGAGGAGCCAGAGGAGGTGAGCGGTGGCTCTGGATGTTTGAATAACAACTCGTGGGACACTGAATGCCACGCTGGCCTGCACAGTTGTCCCATTTTCCCCAGAACCCCCAGTCTGTCCTTTGAGCCAAGGAGAGAAATATTCCTAGCTTTGTCAGTGCTGTCAGATATCAGCCAGGGAAAACCAAGCAGGAAGCAACTGCTTTTGGATCTGTTGGGGTGCCCTTGCAAAGGAAGAGCACACCACCTTCCTTGCCCTGGGTCTGCAAGGCTTTCTTTGTTGTAAATGCTGTCGGCTCCCTTGCAGCAGTGCAGCTCCTGGTGATGTTTCCTGGGATGATTCACATCTGCCATTAGCAGCTACAGCCCTGCATGGCACTGACATTAATCCTGCAGGTGGGGAACCCAGCCATGACCCCTCAGCTGGGGTAGGGGCCTGGCTCTGGGAGTGTCACCTGCCTCTCTGCCCATGGGGAGGCTGTTGAGGGATAGTGTGAGGTGATTGCACGGAGCTTCATCCCTTCAAGACCTTGCAGAAGCCACGTGTAAATCCCTGTACAGACATGTTTTACACATTTCTCCTAAAAACCCAGGATATTGCAGGCTGTTGGATCTCTGGGTGTGCTTGCAGGGGGCTCAAGAATGTTGGCAATGCTGCTCTAACCCTTAGCTGGGATGAACTTGGGATCCTTTCCCACCACAGCTCAGCAGCAACGACCACATCACAACTCTGCCCCTTTCCTTGCAGTCAGAGCCTGCTGCTCACTCTTTTGCCTCCTCGGAAGCTGATGAGCAAGAAGTGTCAGAGGAGAACTTTGAAGAGAGAAAATACCCAGGTGAAGTTACTTTAACCAACTTCAAGCTGAAATTCCTCTCCAAGGACATCAAGAAAGAGCTGCTCACGTAAGTCCTGCCTTCTTGTCTCTTCCTCCAAAATCTATTAATATGTATTTAGCCAGGATGGTAAGAAACAAAATTAGTAAATACATTTTAGAAATAAGAACTGTAATTCCCTTTCTTATCAATCTTACTCATCCTGCTACTACTGCTGATCAATGAGGCAAAATATGTTCCTACACAGCCTTAGTTTGCAGTGATGAAGGGAACCTGAGAGCCTGGTCCTCTCAGGATTCATGGACAGGGTTGTGGGAAACTTCTTTCAGAGCTGGTTTTTCCTGGTGTTTTCCAGCAAGAGTGTTTCTGGCACAGTGATGTCGCCTCCCCAGTGTCCTGATCCCCTCTGTTGGGACACTGGCTGGTGCTGTGGAGCCAAGAGCACCCAAGGGATCTCAGCACCTTCTTGAAGGGAGTGTTGAACACAAGATGTCTCACTGAGAAGACAGGATTTGTTGGCTTAGAGCAATGGGTCCCAGCACTGTGATGCTGCAGGGTCACAGAACGTGACCTGAGGCTGCAGCAGTTTTGCTGTTGTGCTGAATTTTGCATTGGAGAGAGACCCTGAACAGCTCACAGCTGTCTGTCCATTGCGTGGGTGGAAGTACAGACCCAGATCTGCCCTGTTAGGTGGAGTATGGCTCGGCAGCCACACTGATTCCCCCAGGAATGGGTAATGTTTGAGAGTCTGAGCCAAACATGGCAGCTGGGACGTGGCTCTGGTCTAACGGCACAGCGAGATCAGCCTGGAGGTTGTGATGGGGAGGTTTCCCCTCCCAGGCATCCCAGCTGTTCCTGGCTCCTTTCCTGTGCATCTGACCCTCCCACACATTGCACAGGGAGAGTCGGTGGGCACCGATTTGCTGATCTCATCCAAATCACCTGTGATCTGCAGGCAGGAGGCTGAGGGAGCAGCCAGGCAGGGAGGAGATCTGTGGGGGCAGAGCAGCAGCAGCATCTTCCCTGAGTGAGCAAAGCTCAGACCAGCTGCCCTATGCAAAGCTCTAAAGGGTTTTATAAAACCCACCAGTGATGTGAACAGCAATTTGTGAGGTAGAGCCCTGAAGTCCTCCTGTGCTTCAATTTTATTGTGATGGTAGAGAAATTTCCTAAATGGAAACAGCCATGGAATAAATTAATGATGTCGTGGGCAGCCCAGAGCCTTTCCTCCCCATTTAAAACCCTTGTTCTTCTCTGGCCCAAGGGCTGTAATGAATTAGCCGTAGTTAACTCAGGAGCAGACTGGCCTGCTGTGTCTGATGCTCTGTGTCTGGGTGCAGTTCTTGTGCCACTTCCAGGCAGGTGCCCCTCACCTGTATCTTCCCACCACCCCCAGGCACAGCCAGAGGTTACTGTCCTTCCCTTTCTGCAGCAGTGTTTGCAAGCTTTCCCTGGAAGTTGTAAGGGCTGGGAGAAAAAAAGAAAACCCAAACATTTCAGAAAGCTGAAATCTGAAGCACCTTATTCAGATCTGAAACCTGAACATGATGATTCCTGCAACCAGAGCTTCAATATTGCAGGAATCATCCAACCTGGCAGCAGCTGCCAGGGGTGGCCACGTCTGTCAGGCCATGCCACCCTGCAGGCTGCTGCCAGCCCCCCACTGCCACCAAGCCCTCCCAGCAACTAAGGGTTTTAAACACCTTCTTTGCCACAATTTTTCTCAATTTTTTTTTTTTCCAAATTGTGTTTCTAGGATCCTTACGATCTTTTAGAAGTAAAAAGGGAAAAAGGCAGCTGCAAGGGAAACACCTGATGGATGGGGCTACTGTCAGGGGTCTGGCGGCAGGGCTGGACTGAGATGCCCCAGACAGACCCCAAGGGGGGCTCTGCTGGCTTTGCCCACCCGTGGGTCTCAGGGAATCCATTCCTTTCCCACACTGACGCTCTTTGTTGTTGTTGTTGCGCAGTTGCCCAACCCCAGGCTGTGATGGCAGCGGACACATAACGGGGAACTATGCCTCTCACCGCAGGTGGGTTGACTTTTTTTCATGGTTTGAACTCTAAAGACAACTTTTTTTTTCTTTTGGTATAGTCTGTGACCATATGGATAGTTTGGTTCTGTTTCCTCCCCCTTCTGTTGCCCCTCTCCCTCCCCATGCCCCAGCCCTTTTCTTTTTCCTTTTTTTTTTTTTTTTTTTTTTTTTTTTTTTTTTTTTTTTTTTTTTTTTTTTTTGCTTATCCAGATATTCCATCTCTTCTCTTTCAGCCTTTCTGGTTGTCCTCTTGCTGACAAGAGCCTCAGAAACCTCATGGCTGCCCACTCTGCTGACCTCAAGTATGTTTGCGCTCAACTTGGAACTCCTTTTTTTTCTTTATTTCCACCCTTTTTTTCTCTCTTCTCCCTTTCTGCCCCCACGCCTCTTGCTCTGCTTTTGCTTTTCCATCCCTCCCTCTTCCTTTCAAAGAGCTGATCAAAACCTGCCTGCGAGGAGCTCTGGTGGAGTCCAGCTGTCAGATGCTGAGCCGAAGAGGCAATGGCATAGAGGAAGGATAATTTTGGGGAGGTGGCTGATGGCAATGATTAGAAATAACCTGGACACCTGGCAGGTTTCCTCTGGGCACTGTAGACATATTATTTTCTTTTTCACTTGGCATCTTTTCCCAAGCTCTTGTTGCCTAGTTTGGGCCATAACCCTTTTTATTTAACATTTTTGTCCATCTTGAATAATCCAAAGCCTGGTTTATTTTTGGCTAGAGACACAGCTGGGAACTCACCGCCAGCACACAGCCAAGCCAACTCTTTTGGAGAACCTGGGGTGCTATTTTTATGCTACATTTGAAGGGCTGTTCAGGATGTAGTCAGAGAGGTTCCTCTTCATTTTCATGATTTGTGAGGGAATGAAAAGCAAGTGCTTGTTGAGGCCGGGTCCTGAGCCAGTGGTCAAGGGCTCACGGAAATTCAAACTTCCCCATTCCCATTGCTGCTCCTGAAGGGAGGAACCTGGTTTTGACATTTTCATTCAGAAATCTTCCTCTAATTCCTGTATTCAGCTTTGCTGCTGTCTCCTCCAAACTCTTCCTTTTCAGTAGGAGCTTATTCTTCACAGGTGGCTTTCCCAAATGCTCTCTTAGGTTGGCCTCCCTAAAGAAAGGTGAAACTGTATTTAGCTGGGAACACTGGGGAGACCCCAACTCTCTCCAGCCCATCTGCATCTCTGGGGTAAAGCTCCCTGTGAATTTTTTTTCCATCATCACTTTTGTGGGCCCAGCCTATCCCTGCAGGCTGAGTCTCCTCTGAGTTCCCTGCTTTGCTGAATCCAGGTTTGGGATCATTTAGACACATTAGTTATGAATTAGATATTCATAACTACAACCGAGGAGCCTCCACTGAGAGTAAAACCTCATGAAGGGCTTCACATTGCACAGGCATGAAAAGACCAAATGTGTCCTGTGTGGAACCAGGGATTTCTGGAGCCATAGGTGAGTCAGTGGGATCCCAGCTGGTCACTAAGGTCATTGGAAAAGTCCCAAATCCCTCTGCGGTGGCTCCTGGACTTCACTGAGCCCCTCCACCAACGTGGAGCTGGTGGCAGGAAAAGTGTTAGTTAACCTGCTCTTTATCACAGAGGGGGAAGAAGTGGCAGGATTAGTTGATATTAATAGAATATGCTGGTGGATGGCAAGGGCTGCCGTGATTAGCGCTAAGTACACTTAATCACGCACTACAGACGATACACATTTTGAAAGGACCTCTTAAGAGAGCTTTGCTGAACTGGTGTTTCTCCAACAGCTTGAAAGAATAGCCAAGTGATCAGACAATTAGTGTTAAAGATATTAAAAGCTCTCAGGAGCAGTGGCCACTTCCAGTGAGGGCCAGACAAAAAGCAAACAGGCTCATCCCCCAGACCAAGCATCGCGTCCAGCCTTGCTGTGCAGCATCCCCTGTTCCCCTCTGGCATCCAGTGTCAGTATTTTTTATCAAAATACTGTGTAAAAAAAGGAGACTTATGCCCCCCCCCCGCCAAAGCTCGTTAGTATTATTTCCTCAAATACTACTTTTCTTCCTATGTCCTGGTGAGGATGGGAGCAGAGGAAGGAGGAAGGGCTTTTGAGATATTATAGATTGCACAGTCATAGCTTTGCAGAGCTCCAGATAAGACCATGTCAGTGTTTCCATTATAAATTCTATTTCAGGGGTTAATATCTCCGATATTAAAAAAACCCAAAAAAAACCCAGCTCCAGGCTGGAACATGCAATAAAAGGTCTCTGTTGGTATGATTTGTCTCCAGATAATTAAAAATAAAAATCAAATTACTTCTCTCTCCTCTTTAAAAGTCCTGAAAGGAAGAAAGAGTTTGGTGTTAGTGTTTTCATAATTTCCTTCCACCCTGAAGCTAAAACAACAGAGAAATAGTTTTGCTTTCTACTGTAACAGTGTAGAGCTGGGAAATACCACAGTCGTCTCCCATACCTGTAATTTCTAAACGAGTTGAAGAATTTGCACCCTCACTGAGTTCGTGCTGGATGTGTCCCTGCTCTTACTGCACCAGACCTTATGTGCACTTATGTTTTCCTGGCTCTGAGCCTCCCTGTTACCCCTCTGGGTCCAGGGTATGTCCCTGCTCTCCTACCTGAGATGAGGTACCAATTTTTGTTTCCAATGGAGATTATTCAGTGACCTGCAAATGCCAAAGTCTCCCTCAGAGATGCCTCAAAGAGAACTTTGATATTTTCTGAACAACAAAAGAAGACTTTTAAAAAAACTGTTTTCCAAGCTGGCAGACTAAAATCATCTGTGGAAACCATTGCTCCACTGACTTCAGGGGCCAGAGCACCAGCGTAGAATCAGAATAATTTGGGTTAGAAGGGACCCTAAAGGCCATAGAGTGCAACCCCCCGCGGTGAGCTGGGACATCTTCAGCCGCATCAGGCTGCCCAGAGCCCTGTCCAACCTTTGGGAAAGCATCTTGCCTTTCCCAAGGGCACTGACCTCAGGGACTGCCCATGCCCCACCACGCTGCCCATCATTGCACTGGCATGTCCTGGAGACACCAAGCCCTGCCCTGCTGCAGGTGCCAGCCACTCACCCCAACCAGGCACCCGCGGCTTTGAAAATAGGGATGGAGAAAGCGGGGACACAGCAAACCTCTCACCCGAGGCGAACGGGCGCTCTGCAAGCTCGTGGATGTGCCCTCAGCCCTGCTCGCTCTGCTCAGAGGGAGCAGCTGAGCATCTCCCCCTCGTCCTGCGGCAGCACCGTGGATTTCCTCCCCACACCCCCTCCCCCTAATCACTTGACTCAAAAAGCCCCGGCTAATTGGCAGGCTGGCGTGCACATCCTCTGCAAACACTCCTCGCCTCTCCTCCTTGTCCCCATGACAACTTTTATGTCCGCCGCGTCACCTACAGCATTGGGAACAGATCTTTGTGCTCGTGGTACTTCACATCCCCTGGCCGTTCTCGCTCCGAGCCCTTAATGATGCGGTGCTTAACTCGGGCCATTATCTTCGTGCCGCTGGGTGGGCTCGCAGCCCCCGCCAGCCTTTGTGCAGGTTTGGGTGATCACAGAGAGATCTCGAGCCTTTGCTGGAGAGCGCGGGATGCTCACCTGGAAACTCACGGCCACGGATGCACCTTCAAAGGTCACTTTGTAACGCAGCGGCTGAGGACTGAGGGGCAGGTTCTGCACCAAAAGCTGCTGGTGCACCGTGTGTGGTGACCCGGTGATCCCTGGCCTGAGGTCCCTCACGGTCCCCCTGCTGACCCCCTGTCCCCTGCCCATGGTGTTGTGGAAGGACAGGACCCAGGGATAACCTTTTTCCTCCTATTCCTTCATCGTTTTCCGTCAGAAGCACCGGCCAGTTTTGCACTCTGAGGACCCTTCTGCCATGGGTGGCCGTTTGCCCTCACTGAGATTATGCCCCTCGAGTCACCCACACCTGAGCCAAGACCTTCTGCTGGGCTTCCTGTTGGTGGTGGCCATGGTAGCCCTGCTGTCCAGAGCTATTTTTCTGGTTTCTTGTCTCTGCTTGGGTCCATCCTGCTGGTCCTGGATGGCCCCTGATGTCTCCTTATGGCTTCCTCAAGATGACAAACATTGTGCTGGAGGACATTATCAGCTCCTGAGCTGTCATTATCAGCTCCTGAGCTGTCTCCTTCGTGAGGATGGGGACACAGGCTGGGATCTGTGTCCCTTCATGGGAGAGCAGCCACTCACTGTGCTCACAACATCTCAGAGATGTTCCTCTCCAACACCACACCGTGCAGTGATGCACTGACTTCCATACCACGAGTGTTACAGACCAAATCTTGTCCTTACAGAGGGAGAAGGGGCAGGAAGGAAAAACCTGCTCCTGTGTTGACAGTGCCCAGATTTCTCTTTGAAAAGAGCTGTCACTGAGTGTCAATCTCCTTCTCACATCCCCAGGCTAATGCGAGCCTCCCTTGCCTCCGCAGGTGCCCTACTCCTGGTTGTGATGGCTCTGGTCACATAACAGGAAATTATGCATCGCATAGAAGGTAAGATCTCCCTTAAATTATTTTCTCTCTAGCCTCTTTCTGTGTTGCTTTCTTTCTTTTTTTTTTCTTTTTTTTTTTTCCCCTGCAGTGGGCAGAGTTGTAAAGTTCTGAATAAAACATTAATGTTACTGACAACTGAAGCCTATTTTCATCTCTTTAATCTGACTTCTCTTTTTTTTTTTTCTGATGTTTCCAGCATCTGATTAGAAGCTCCTTTCAACAGAATAAAAGACAAAGGGTCAGATTTTAGCTGATGCAATGTTCCTGTTAATATTGCTACCTATTTATGACTTCTATTATCACTTTAGAACATTAATAGCAGACATCTGAGCCTTCTGTTTCAACAATTCCATTAAACATTGCAGGCTGTTAGCAGATATCTTCTTATCTAGACACCATTAATTACTGTCCATCTCCCTCAATTTTTTTACTATTTTTTTTCCTTCTGACTTCTCCTCGTGATGTGAAGCTGCAAAACGAGAGAGATCAAAAACACTGTGCCAAATTCAAGGGAAAGATGACTGAAGCGGGGGAATAGCAAATGCAGGGATTCTGCCAGTGAGACAGGCCTTTCTTCTCTTTTTAACCACAGTCTGTCAGGCTGCCCTCGTGCCAAGAAAAGTGGGATCAAGATCACCCCGACAAAGGATGATAAAGAAGACCCAGAGCTGATGAAGTAAGTCTGGAAATAACCCTGAGCAGAGCTTGTCACTCCATCCCCTTTGCCTCACACAGATTTACGTGGGGGGTCAGCACCCGCCCCACGTCCCTCCTCTCTCACGCTGCTTTGAGCATCCTCTACCGAAGCTCTTTGCTGTATTCTGGTGTTACAATTTTAACATTTGATGGAAAAAATGGGCAGTGGGGAGGTAATAGTGTATTTTTTCTTATTTGTTCCTGCAGATGTGAAAGGCAGGTTGGTAGGGCACAGTTTCTCTGCTAGCTGTACTTTATATAATTCCAGAAAAACCACACCAGTGTTGTAAATGAGGGTAAAACCCCACAGTCAAGCCAAACATTGCAGGTTTTGGGGGAGCAATGGGCAGGCAATGGCTGATGGACTGGCTTCAGTGCCAGGAACACAGCAGAAATAGAAACTACCCAGTGCTGAGTTGGGTCAGGATCTGGTAACCCGGAATAAATTGTTTTGTAGAGTCTTTGCCAGGGCAGAATATTCTAAGTGAACTGAAAAAGCCTTTCACTGCTGCCTCAGGCTGAAATTTTCAAAACATCCCAGGGGGTTTATTCCTGTGGGGAATAGAGATTTGAAATCACTTAGTCCACCTCAGGAGTTCTCATGAGCTGTGAAATCCATTTGTCCTGACTTTTAGCAAGTCTGAGCATCACAGGCTCAGCATGTGGGGTCTGGGATCTGTATCTCGACCCCTTACACAGCTACAGGACATCAAAAGCAGCACTGACTCCAGGATTCTATTTTATTTTTGTTACCTCAGAGAATCTCCAGCCTTTCTGGAACCTGTCCACTCACCCAGCAAGTGCAGGTGGGAGGGGGTAAAAAGAAACATGGAAAAAATTATCAACCTCCTCCAAGAGTTTCTGGTTGCCTGTGAGTGCTGGCATATCTGTCCAAACCCCTCTGGCTCAGCACACTGTCTCCAAATGGATCTTTTTTTACTTACTTTAGTGCCAGGGCAAGTCTTGCCCTCACAGGGGAGCAGAGGTGGATATCTCCACGTGCCCAGGTTTTGGCCTGGAGCAGAGGCTGAGCCAAAGTGGGACCCAGTGGGTGTGGAAGAACCCCGTGGGGTCCGTGGGAAGCCAGGATGCGCCTGCTGGAGGGGAAGGACCTTTCAGAAAAAGATGGTATTTGAGCCATATGCTCTGTTCTTCCTCCTCAGTCTGCAGGAAGGAAAGCCTCCCAGTTAAATGAGCCATGTGATAATTAGCAGGAGTTAGGAGAGTTTATTAAAAATTAAGCAACCTACTTGAGAATCTGTGGGAAAAAAGCCTCTTTTGGCTCAACTACACTGAATTGCTGGGGGTGTTGCAATGCTGTGCCATCAACCAGCGACACAGGGAACGGAAGGACAAGGAACAAATTTGTGTTGTGCAACTGCTGGCTGTTGTACCTTTGCTCTCACCATGGCTGGAGCCCCCAGCTGGGAGGTCACCCCTCTCCACAGTTTCCCCAGGGACACGTGCCCTATGGGGCCAGGGAAGCTGTGGTTTTCCTCATTTGTGCCTTCCCCATTCAGGGCAGGAATCTGCCAAGCAGTTTCGCCAGTGTGGTTTCTCTGCACAGAAATCACTTCCCAGTGCGAGGAGAAAGGGGTTTTTATGTGGCTGTTTTGTTATGGTGCAGCTGGGCCTTGTGTAGGAACACGGGATGGGCTGGCAGGACACCCACAGCAGAGGGAGGGTCCCCACCAGCATCCTTGCCAGGGGCTGGGTTTTTCCTAGCCCACCCTAAAGATGCAAACACTGGGAAGCTGAAGTGGCAAGAAATCATATAATTGTTCGGGTTGGAAGGGAGCTTAAATCTCACCTCATTCCAAATCCCTGCCATGGGATGGGACACCTTCCACTAGACCAGATTTCTCAAAGGCCCGTCCAATCTGGCCTTGGACAGTTCCAGGGGTGGGACATCCATAGATTCTCCAGGTTCCAGGCTCCAAATGGGGTTGGAGCATCACCAGAGCTGGATTTTCTGACTCCTTGAAAGCTGATGTCATCCACCCCCAGAGAGGCCTTGTGGGACCGTGGACATGGGTGCAGGAAGTGCGGGATGGGCTGTGAGGGTCTCTGCAGCAGCAGGAGGTGAAGGCATTCCCTAACATCCCAGGCCCAGGCAGCAACCCCCCCTCTGTCAGTACACCCAGGAGGAACAGAAGCTCCTCTGAGAAGTGCAAAACAACATGGCACAACAATCCCTGGCTGGTGCCTTCCCCCAGCCTGTGGAAGTGTTTGTCCCACCACCCACGGCAAGGTGTGCCCGGTGTGGGTTTACGTTAAGGAGCTTTGGCTCTAAATCCTTCCTCCGTCTGCACCGAGCTCTGCTTGGAACCCGGCCGAGTTTTGCACATCGTCACTGAGGAGAAAGTAATTTAGTCCCTGTTGTTTCTGCTGTTCATCCTTCAAGTAATTTGTTGCAGACGTGATTGAACAGATCACCTCAACCTTCAGCGAGCCCATAGAGTGGAAACATCCACAGGTGTCTAATTGATCAAACGCTACTGGTGCTCCCATTAAATAATAATAATGTAAAAAAAAAAAATTTAAAAGATGTCCAAGACAGCTGTTTTGCACAATAAGGCTCTGGTTTATTTTTTAACAATGAAAATGTAATAAAAGTTAAATTAATGGTGTAAAATATGTAATGGTTGGGCCGTAACAGCTGCATATGAAACGCTGGGGTTTGTCTCTTTCTCTCTTGCTCTTCCCCTCTCTCCCCCTTCTCCTTTTCCTCCTGAGGATTCAGTAATTTGCTCGTGATCATATAAAAGCAATGATGTTATGAATTTACTGAGGATCCTGCTGGCAGGGATATTATAAGTGAATTGTGCTGCATTTGCAGCTGATTAAAATCGAGATCAGCATTTTTCAAATTATCTTGGGAAAAGGCTGGGTGTAGGGGGCCCCCCCTTTTGCTGTCATCTCCCTTTTGTGTGGAATGTAAACAATCAGGGCAATAATTTCTGTGGTGAAACTCAGCTTGCGATTTTCAGGAGCAGCTCCACAAATGTTTTTGCTGGGGAGCCTCAAAGTCCCTAATTGCTTCCAAACTGAGGACACGGGGGTTATTTTTGTCATTTCTTACCTCCTTCCACCTCCCCTATTTTTGAGCAATCTCCCTTGAGTAATAAACTTTTAACTGTATTTATAACTGACAAACATTTTAAAACAAATGCAAACCACAGCAGAAACCCTGATAGATACATGGGGG
>VYZQ01053599.1:28220-41662 GCA_013400655.1 Mystacornis crossleyi | reverse complement strand
TGAAAACTTGCTAATAAACCAAATTGTTCTGCACAGAATCTATTATGATGAATAGCTTGCCTCTGGTTTCACTTGGAGCCTATGTGCATCTCTTCCCTGCATACTGCTTTCCTGCTCAAACAGGCCTTTCACTGGCTTATTGGCAAGCTCATTTTCTGAGGAACATTTTAGACCTCGTGTGATCTTAATTTATACTAGCAAGCATCTGTGACATGCTCATCAGTATTCACCCTCTAAAACACCCTCTAAAAAAACAACATTAAAATAAATTTGTGAAGGAGTTGATAATAGATGAGGTTTTCTATTACTTGACTTGTTCTGCTCTTCAATGCAACATGCAGAGGATGACTGCACAATGCAAAGCTTTTGTAGGAGGACCTCATTTCCTGGTTAGATTATTCGTAACTCAGAGAAGGGTTGTTCCAGTAAGATATGTCACTGAAGCTATTGTGAAGAGCTTCAGAGTGACACCTTTGTAGGGGACATGGACAGTGGAGTCGAATGCACTCTCAGCAAGTTCAGTGGTGACACCGAGCTGTGTGGTGCAGCCACGTGCTGAGGTGGAGGGATGCCATCCAGAGGGACCTGAACAGGCTGGAGAGGTGGGCCCATGCCAGCGTCAAGAAGTACAACAAAATAAGTGCAAGGTCCCACACCTGGGTTGAGGCAATCCCAGCACACCCACAGGCTGGGCAGAGAAGCGATTGAGGGCAGCCACGCAGAGAAAACTTGTGGGTGATGGTTGGTGAACAGTTCACCATGAGCTGGCAGTGAATGCTCGCAGCCCAGAAAGCCACCAAAATCCTGGGCTGCATCCAAAGCTGCATGGTCAGCAGGTCAAAGGAGGTGATTCTCGCCCTCTGCTTTGCTCTTGTGAGAAACCACCTGGAGTACTGAGTCCAGTTCTAGTGTCTCCAGCATAAGAAGGATATGGAACTGTTGAAGCAAGTCCAGAGGAGGCCACAAAGTTGATAAGAGGGCTGGAACAACTCCCTTACAAAGACAGGCTGAGAAAGCTGTGGCTGTTCAGCCTGGAGAACAGAAGGTTGTGTGGAGATCTCACAGCACCTTCCAATACCTGAAGGGGGCCACAGGGAAGCCAGAGAGAGACTCATCCTCAGGCACTGCAGTGATAGGACGAGGAGTTACAGATATAAATTGAAAGAGGGGAAATTAAGGTTAGATATTAGGAAGAAATCCTTTACTGTGAGGGTAGTGAGACACTGTGTTCAAGGCCTGGTTGGATATGACTTTGAACAGCCTGGCCTAATGGGGGGTTTGGACTAGAGGATCCTTAGGGTCCCTTTAAATTCCTTAAGATTCTATAATTCTATGACTTAAGTAGAAAAAACATGCTGCAGCACTGACAGTCTTGACCTCCTTTTTCCTTCCCTATGCCTAGTGTTCATCTTGCATTGCAAAATCAACAATCCTCCCTCTTTATCCATCCCAAAGTGGCCATCCTAAAGTGCCACCTCAGCCCAAAGAACACAGTACACTCAGCAGGCTTCTGAACATGTTGCCCAGATCTCTCCTGCCATATCAATACTTGTTTTAGGAGATGACATTCCTCTTCTCTACTAAGAATATTTGTAGTAAACTCCCAACATGGAATTTTCAACTAGATACATGTTTCTAATGAATTAAGATAATGGATATTTTAGAAAAAGAACTTGAAAGTCTTTTTGTGAACACCACAGCCTATGTATATATTCTCTAAATAACTATTTCAAAACCAGAATTCTCTGTCAGACACAGGAATATCTTGCCAAGACCACAGAGCACATCCATGCCTGTGAGACAGGCCAGCTTCATCAGCCTGCTCCATTTAATGAGTGAAGTAGGGCCTTGTGGCAGGAGCACCTGTCCTGTACTGCCAACTGGAATCAGGGCTAGAGGCTGTCCAGCCACAATTCTTTCCTTCATCTTTAAGAGCCTGGCTCATTAGAAAAGCCCTCATTTCAGGCTGCTCAGTGAAAATCTTAGCAACTATGTATTTCACTTAACAAAACTACATGGCTGGTCTCTTCTGTTCATGGTTTGCACTGCATACTGAATTTGCCCAATTTTTAAATTAAGAAACCTTACACCAAAGGGAAAATAGTCATCAACTCAACGAAAACCACGAACTCCAGCCTTTTGTGAGGCCCTTGTTTGATTGTGCTTTGCTGCTATTAGTCTAGGAATTAATACTCTCGCTTCCTTAAGTTATACAAGTATTATGAACATGAATAAAATTTAGGTACTAGTCCCTTGGCATTTTTGAGACGTAGATGAACTCCTTCAAGTAACTACTCCACAAACTTTATGCTTTTGTTTGCTGGTCAGTTTACCTTGTGTAAGAATAATTTATTCCTTTATAGTTTACCTTAATTCAAAGTCAGTCAGAAAAATTATTTCCCTCTTATTTTTTGTTCCTTTCTGTCTTCTAATAATATAATAACCGGAAGGAATTAAAAACAAATTTTACTCTTCAGAAACTAAAGCTTCTAGTCAAGCTGAACAGATAACTCATACCTTGCTCAAATCATACAGCCTAAGGCTGGGAGTGTAAGAAATTTTTCCTTGAGCAATGAGCTGGCTGATTAGGTTGAACATTTAAGGAGCTACCTATTCATGTTCCACCGTGATGACTGCACAAACCAAGCTTACAGGTATTAGAAGTTAAGAAGAGTTGGAAAAAAGTGAAGTACAAAAGTGTTCAGACTGTAAAAGCCTAATTTACTTCACTAAGCATTCTCACAGGGGTTGTTTAGGAAAAGAGAACAAATTTGAATAACTGTTCTCTCAGGTTTCTGTCTGAGTTAGTCTCTAATCACCCTAGGTTGTTACTGATGGATTTTAGCAGTATAATTCAAACCTTTGACAGGAACCTCTCTGACACTATTTGCCTTTTAGAACAGAACTGACACCAACAACAAAATTGACATTATGTGCTTTCTTGCTTTTAATCAGATTCTGCTTCTTTTATAGCCTAATCCAGGATGACTACAAGAGGTGGCAAGTGACATCAGACCTATTTGGCATCAGTGTTAATATGTACTGTGCTCTTCACCTCAAGCCAGTGTGACCCCGTAACTGTAGTTTACTGTACCACCAACTTGCCCTGACTTTCAAACAGCAAGCCCAGCAGTCATGTGGTTCAGGCTGAATATGACTGCAATTCTTGAGTATCAATTTCTGTTTTTAGCAAACACTTCAGAAGTACTTGAAAGTAATTGTTTCTGTGTTAAGATTAGAGAAACAGTAGAGGCAGAAACCAGTAAAACTAAAATATTGCCTTTTTTTTTGTGAGACTTCTTTTGTCTCTTTGAGGTTTCCTTTATAGTTGCAATTATCTTCCAAACATCCTTCATCCTTTAAAAAATGTCTTACTTTGACAAACTCAACAATTTTTAGCTTTAGGTTATCAATAACAGTTCACATAATATTTGAATAATTATTTATACTTGACAGCCAGGACACAGTAGCACAGAAGAACCACAAGCCTTTGTAGTGCTCTTTTCCAAGTGATCTCTCCTATTTCAGGTAAACCACTGGATTTTTTTTTTAGAAAATTTTTTTTTGCTTTTCAAGCACATAAAATTTGTCCTTACAATGTGAAGACACACTTGTTCAAGGAAAAGTGGCTAAACACAGAAGCACCAACTGAAGAACATCATGAGTACTTCTGTGATGAGTATAAATTACCCTTCTCATTTGCTCCCCATCTTCAAAACAGTTACTATCAGTTGCTATATTGCTACAAGTTTGGAGGGAATTTACTTTTTCTTGCACACACCTTCGTGCTGAAGAGGCACTATTACTGTTTGGGTAAGATAGTGCATTAGCTGTATGCCAGTGAGCTTATTTTGCTATGCTGGGGTGAATTCTTTTAATTTTGCACTAATTCTAGCACTTATCAGTTGAGGTCATTTTACTATCCAAAGTCCAGTTAAATTTGTTTATCAGCTTTATACATGTATCAGCTGCTTACCGACTTCTTGCTTTTCTCCAGCTGCCACAGCAGCAAATGTCTGTCACTTAGTCTGAGACAAAAAATAAGTCAAAAGAAATTGTATTTTCTCGGTAGCAGCATTTTAAAAATTGACATTTTTTTCTAGAGTTAAACACCTGCATATAAAGAGAACTACAAAATCTGCTCACTAATTTAAGGCCTCTTCCATAACACTAGCAGCTTGAGTTTGAATATTTTCTTCAGAAATCAGGCTTGAAAAGTGACCCAACTTAAATATGTTTCCCTATGTTAATCAAAAAACCACACTGCAAATGAAACAAAGCAGTCACTCCTGCTGTCTAAAGGTAGTGTCAAGAGGTACCATAAGTTCCAGCCCTTCCTTGAAATCTCACTGATATATTAAGATGTCTAAAGTAAGGAGAGAACCCCAAGTGGGGCAAAGCCCTTTGGTGTGATTACTGCCATATGCTTCTCAGAATTAAGCTGCAGGCAACAGAAGACAACTTTGCAGCTAGCAGGTCTTCCTTCCCATTACTCAAAGACACAATGTTGATGTAGTTAAATATTTTCTAATTACAGGAAGAAAACATAAAAAGGCAATACATCAAACAAGCTAATGTAGTCAACTACAACAATTACCTTAATCAAGTCTTGAAATGTTGCATCTGAGATGAACCTTTTTCAAACAATAAAGCTTTGGCTGTGTTAGAGGCACCTATTCATCATTTAATGAACACTCAGGCTACAACCATTAAATTAAGTGTGTGTGTTGCATTAGCCTCGCTGTAATTTACAGGTCAGGTCAACGAGCAATAATGTTGTTACTACAACAAAAAAACCCTGCCACTTCAGGCTTTACATTTAATTGTAAAGCTTCAGTTCCAAGTTAACACAATAGTCAATGTGATTTCATAACACAAATTCATCTGTTCTCTGAAGATACTAGATTGTGCTTTCCTTTTTCCATAAATCATATCAAGGAGAAGTTTTTTACTGAAAATACAAACAGCAAGATAGCAAGTTCAACTTAACCATACTTTATTCATTCTACCAAAAACTCCTCACAGCATAAAATTAAGAAAAAACAGTTCCTGCACACTATTCTGAGACACATTCTTAGAAAAAACACACCAGTAAGAGTACATGAACTTTGCACAAGCTTATTCTTCACAACTGAACTCCTATGGGGGCAGCAAGAACAAAGCAAGAAAAAAAAAAACAACCCCAACATGCTTTCAGGGACATATTCAGTACTGCTAAACTATTATAAGATCTGAACACTGGATTAAAAAAAACAACCAAACAAGTAGATGCTTTAATTGTAAATTTTATGCAGAAGCTAGTAATAATATTGAACTATTTCTTGACTTGCTTTAAAACTATTTTAACAATGCAATCAAAAGGAAGCACAAAGAGTACTATACATCCTTTGAAAAAGTTTTCATTATAGGATTTTAAGTGCATATAATAAACTAAACCAGCATAGGAAACTTCATAGGAAAAAAAAAAGGGTAGAAATACAACTTTTTTCTAAATGCTAGTGCTTAAATCTTAAAGAATGATGATAGGTAGCAATTACTGGCGGCACGCTAATGGACTTGTGTATAGAAATAATTTACCAGGACTATTAACATGGTAACAAAGAGGTCAGGGTAATCATTCAGCATATATCTATGCATATTTTTAATAACTAACAATTTTCCTAATGAATTTTAATCAGACAGATATTCCAGGTAAGCACTATTTCTACAATTGTCTCAAACTTTTTTACGCCTACAATGCAGCTATAATAGGTGGCAATTTTGGATAATCACTTAAGTTTCTTTAACAGCCAAGGAAAAAATACAGGGGTTTCTAAGGAATTGATTCTTTCATCCTAAGGTAAGTGTGCCTGTAAGGACCAGACAAATCCCATTTTTCAACTATTTTTTTCTACTAGTGACTATAAAGGGATTTTAGCCAGCTGTCTCAGTGACATGGCACCCATTCTTGAGGATTAACTTTGTTTTAGAAGCAACTCTTCCATAACCAAACTGCTGAAGTGTCAAGTCGTGTCAAGTCATGTCAGAAAAGCAACTAATTACACTTAGAGTTACTTGGTCTTAATATTATGGTCATGTACTTTGAATCATAGAATCATTTAGGCTAGAAAATCCTTTAAGTCCAACTGTAAACCTAATGCTGCCAAATCCACCACCAAATCATATGCCTAAATGCCACATCTACTCATCTTTTAAATACCTCCAGGGCTAGTGACTCAACCACAGCAGCCTGTTCCAAGGCTTGCCAGCCATTTCTGTGAAGACATTTTTCCTGTTATCCAGTCTAAACATCCCCTGGTACTACTTGAAAAATAATTCTGAAAAGAATCATTCAAGTTCCATGCACTGAAAGCAAGCACTCCCAGTTTAAGAAGAAATGCAAAAGACTAATAATTTGGAACATCAGATATTGAGGGAAGACCTTAGTGTCACCCTCAAGAAGCACTGTAGCCTGCTTCAGCTACAGCAGCCCATATTTTATCTGAACAGTGAAAACTCCCACAGTCTTTAGGGAAATGAGAATGGTTTAAGAGATATAAAGAAATACACCCCAGTCAAAGACATCCCCATCTCTTTCCTTCCAGCCAAAACTTCCATATACTTTTCAATTAGTGCAGCCCTCTACTGAAGCAAGACTTCAGTCTTGTTCAGGGTCTTGTTTTGATGGAGAGTTCACTGAGATATCAGATCCAGACAAAAAAGTTGTTTTAGAACGCAGCTTGGAGACTCTTGTCTGGAGCCCTGGGCTCCCTGCAAATACAGAGAGGTGGTGCTGAAGGCAATAAACACTCCACCATGAAAGAAGGAGAATATGGCCTAGTAAACTCCATCTTCCAAGACACCTCTAATCCCATTAAATTACATGAAGATGTCTCACCTGGTGTTCCACTACTTGTTTAGAGTCATTCCTTATGGGTGAACATGACACGGGCCGAGGCCCACAGGGAATCTGAGACAGTTATTCGGAGAAACAAGCTAGTTTTCTACACTTTTTCAAGACCCACTGTTTCCTTATATGGTGTTTTTCACTAAGCAACCTATCACACATTGCCGTGTCAGTAACACACTTTCTTAATATCCTTACATGGGGGTGATCACACGCTGTCCGCCTGTCCGGCAGCTTCCGGCAGGCCCCTCTCCGCAGGGCTCTGCCCTGTGGCATCTCCCTCCCCCAAGGTCAGGCTGAGACAAGCTTCTTTGTCCTGTCATGGCGTTCTGCAGGCACATCCCTCAGCCCGCAGTTCAATTCCATCCGGTCTCTTCCCACAATTCCTAATGACTGAAGCCTCATGCCAAAAGTCTCGCGAGGGAGCTGACAGCTAGCAAAAAGTTCTGGTTCAAGAGCCCATGTCGCTGGCAACAGCGATTCCACTTCTAGCTGCTGTCTTTACTGCACAGTGATACAAGGCAGCTGCTCTGCTCAACCACTCAATCACAGCTGTTAAAAGGTGATTCCTTTTATTTGTCTTAATCATTTAATTAGGCTGGTCCTATCATGTCACTAAATAGTTAAAGGAAACATTTTACAGTCATCTTCAGTTTAATTCCAACAGTTAATGTTGTTTTGGCATTTTAATTGTAGCCATCAGTCTTCAAACACACAAAATAGTAGGAATTTACCTTTAGCACACAATGATTTGGCCAAATAGCAGCACTTGGGGTTTTGTTTTTAAATCCAGTTATTTTACATTTGCACCCATCTGACTTTTCAAAAGCAATTGAAGCGTAACTGAAAAGAAAAAGAGATGGTTTTATCACACAGCACTTTGTTTTTCCATTTTGGAATTGTTATACATTTTTTTTTCTCCATAGGCATATAGGAAGGTCAGAGAGCTCAGGATACCTCAAAAACCTTTTCAACTATCATACAGTAGAACTTCCACCAGCTTCTACTTGCAAAAGCTCATGAGGTAAAATAGAACTGACAAGATTAATATAACCAAAAAGCCTGTTGAGAACAGCAACTGATAGTATCAATGTTTAATTCTATGGATAAATGCAGTTCCATGGTTCCAGTAGACTGTAATTTTTTTGACATTTATCACAGAAAAAGTGAGCATCTACAGTTGCTAAATGATAGAGAAAAAACCCTGTTCTTTGTTATTTTTATGTAAAGATTGAATCCCTATTGTATACAGTATGCCCAAAGATATGGGTGCAATACCAAACTCCTTTTATTTCTCATCCATCATAGATGAGTACAATGACAACATTCATGATGATTTGAAAAGTCCCATGTAAACCATGTCTAACTTTTGATAAACTATAGAGGAGATCAAATGTCTGCATCTAAGTACAGTCATTGCTATACCAACACACATCTTCAAATGGCATTGTTTTTTTCCCATTCTAATGAAAACTGAACCATAGCAGTATGGTTTCTTCTTCCCTCCTCTTATTAAGGTATAAAGAGTTTTACAATGGCGTCTTATGCCAGAAACCTGTTGAGGGAAAAAGTCTTATTTGTGGTCACAGCTGTAGGCTTTTTTCTCAATACAATAATACTAATCAGTAAAAACACCTTAAGAACAATTTTCAGTACTAAATGAAACAGGAAACTAAGACACCATTTGAGGATTGGAGGAATTCTAGACAGAAAAAACCAGAGCTTGTTTATCTATCAGATTTCATGAAGAGGTCAGACAGGCAGAATAAAATGTAATTTAAGCCATTTGCTTCTTGCCTTTCTGTTGGCTTTGTGTAAGTTAAGAGCGTAGTTGTAGTGCAAGGGCATGGGAAGAGAGCATAATGTGCCCTGAAAGAACAAAGAGAAGATGAACTTGAACTTTGCCTTTCCACGTGTTCTATCATCACCCTCTCTTTTCACTGGATTTTCCTCAAAATTTTCCATTCTGCTCTCAGACACATGGTGTAATTTTTGGGGCTTCCCTTTGAGGTTGTTCTGTGCAGGACCAGGAGTTGAACTTAAATGATCTTTGTGGGTCCCTTCCAAATCTGAATCACAGAATATGCTGAGTTGGAAGGGGCCCCCAAGGATTGTCAGAGTCCAACTCCTGGCCCTGCACAGCACCATCCCCGAGAGTCACACCCTGTGCCCAAGAGCATTGTCCAAACGCCTCTTGAGCTCTGTCAGGCCGGTGCTGTGACCACTTCCCTGGGGACCCTGTTCCAGTGCTCAAACACCCTCTGGGCTTAGAACCTTTTTCTAATATCCAGCCTAAACCTCCCTTGAGGCTATTCTATCATTCTCTTCCAGCACAAATCAACTGAATAAAAAGTGGTGCATTACTTCTAATATTTAAGCATTAGAAACAATTCTCATTTCCAAGTTTTTAATTTTTTCAATCTATGCAAGAATAATGCAAAATACTACCAAATTTTTCACCCAAGAGACCGAAAATTAAAACAGAAAACAAGGTATCTTCAAATATTTTTCAACAGATTTGGCAAGTTTGTCTGTTTCAGCATAACCTAAGGTTAAAGTAGTAATAGGGATATGGGAATAGAAAGAAGTTAGTCCTTTGAAATAAAAGACAAATTTCTACAAAATGGCATTAGTCATTTTTTTGACTGACCAACCATTTTGGGTTTCAGTGTCCAATAAATAACATTAAGAAAAATCTTGCTACTTCCCTTGAGGCCTCTAGTTGTTCTTTCCTCACTCGTTAGTTCTATTGAGCACAAGGAATTAAATCTATATTTCAGCATTCAAGTACTACTGGTATTTTACTCAGCAGGTCTCTCCCTGCTGAGCTGCTATACTGCTGATTATCTGATAACTGATTCTAGCACTGTACAAAGGCAGTAAGACATCACCAAAACCTACCACCTACACTGCTTTCCTGGATTAAGGACAACTAATACTGCATTGCTTATATCCCAACCTGTATTCCTCTGCATGCCATAGCTTTTGCTTCAAAGAGGTGCCAAAAACTCCATCTTGACATTACGTCTTCTGGGAAACCACATCCGTAGCTCTACACTGGGCTGCATCACCTTGTAAAACCTACAGCATGTACAGAGCAGGGTTTTTGGATCATTTCTTCTTGAAGTGCTCCCCACAAACATGTTTTAATGACCAGCAGAAGTTGGTTTGGTTTTCATGAAGCATCAGTAACCTACATGGACATGGATTAAGTGACAAGCAGCTGTGTTACTAAATACTAACCACTGTCAGCCAAAGCAGTGGGACATTGACACAATATTCAGGTATTTCCTCTTCTCCTTATTTTTAGTAAATGGCACTTGCCTTCCACTGAGCCACTCACCATCCTCCTACTCCCTCATGCACAGAGCACCCCAGGCAGTCAGTAAGCTTGTGCCAGTGATCAGCTTCAGAATACACAACACGACCTTCACAGGGCCTATTAGGCAACATTCCAACTTCCCTATCATGGTAATGAGAATCTTTTTCTATAATCTGATATTTTCATATCATGTTGTCTTCTCCCTATCCTTCGTGTCCAATCTGCCAAGCAACAATGGGATACAAGATTGTTTGTGGATGTTTTCCTAACAGGTCAGGTGGCACATTTTTAGCTGTGGCCAAGAGCCATTGCTTTGTAGGGTCAAAAGGATAATGATGCTGCAAAACAACTTAGTTCATGTTTGTGAAATAACTACCCACCTATCCTGTGTCTTAGAACCTTGGTAATTTATTTGGTAACTTCAATGACATTACAGGAAGCAATGAAACTTTTTGGTTAGAAATCTTCAAGATTTCAAGAGGACAAATATGTGCTTAAACATTTAATTCCTTAAGTAATTCCCCTGGGCTTCAGCTCTTCTGTATCTTTGAGTGGTGAATTTTTAAAAGGCATTTCATCCATACTCATGTTTTCTACAGAATTTCTTTTTTTAAAGCTTAGTTTGTGTCACGCAAGTCTACCCATTTTGCTTACAAAGTTGTCTGCATAGTGCTATTGCCAGTTCAGCATTTGAACCAACGTCACTGCTAGTGAAAAGGCTAGAGGAAAACTGAATAATATATTGCCTTAATTACAAAATATGGTTTGGTAAGAACAAGACAGGTCAGCTCAGTTACATTAAGAATTTGGCAAACTCACCTCATTCTTTTCTTAATCCTGTTCCTGCAGGGTACACACATGTGGAGTTGTAGTGACAATCTTGTCATTGTTCTGTTTGGCAAATGGGTTAGCCGACATCAGACTTGAAAGGTCCAATATGCTTTTATTTTAAACACCTTATTATCTAAGAAAATACATTTTTGTTACCAATATCCTATCATTTTAAGGCTTCATTAAAAGGTTTGACCTTTTCCCACTGGTCTCCTTATTAAAGCTATAACAAGTAGCTTTAAAAATTGGCAATAATATTGATTTCTTAATGTGACAATTGAAATACTAATTTGCACATTTCTCCCCCCTCAGTGAGTACATGCTCAATCCCACTCAAGATACCTAATCCTGCAATCCCTCTCCTTTACATTCTGTACTTATATGGTTTTAAAACAATTGTTTCTTAGCTTTGCTCATTTCTATGCTTCTCCTCTCTTACATTTTAAAGTTTGTTTATATTTTACTATCCCTTTCCCAAATATCTCATGTGTGTTGACTTGTCTGCTTTCCAGATTTTAACAGAAACCTAACTAAGGTATATGTCCCAGATGTTTACTATCTCACCAGAAAATAGTCTCACTATCTCAGAAGGGAGGCAGATTTATGGAACAAGTAGTACACCTCATGGAAATACACATGGCAAAAGATCCCTCAACAGGCACTAGCAAGAGAGGTATTTTTGGACTAGGTCTTTAAACATCAGAAACATCCTGATTAAAGGGTTCTGATATTCAGGGAGTTTAGGAACACAGCCAGCCCCCAAAAAGTACCATTGAGTACTCTTACTTGTACTCAAAAGCCATAAAGCTGTGAAGGACTTAACAGCAGACGCTGAGAAAGGACTTCCTTCTCTACACAGAGAAGGGATCATCTAAAATAACAGCTTATTTTCAGGCTCTGTAAAGGCACATCAATTCTGTAGCTGGCCCACAAGGATATTCTTCACCCACATATAGGAGCGTAGCTTCCCATGCTTGATCAGCTAAATGCTTTGCTTTCATTTTTCTTGAGTTTTATTGACTGTTAAATGCCACAATGTCACATTGCAAGGGCGATGAATTCTCTGCTGAGTTCCTACTGAGGACGAAGAACTTTTGGTTTCCTCACATGAAGCTCTACTAAGTAAACCATTTCTAGAATTCTGTTTCCTGATACTCTTATACAGCCATCAGGTAAACACAAAATGAGGTACTAAAAAGCCAGGGAAGGCGCTGATTTAAGTGTTTAAAACATTAAAATAAGGTCTGTGTTTTAGGTTCAACTCCTCACCTGCTGCAAACTTGACCTTGGCAGAAGACATTGCACTGTCTCAGATCACCAAGCAAGATGAAATTCTTTTTCCTATGTGGTCATTCAGATTCATATTTCTGATTTAGATGCCTATAGTGATTCACACAGACGAGAGATTATATTGACTCAAGAGTACAAGTAATACTGCAGAAGGTCACTGCTAAGGTTCTCATCTAGCTGCAGGCTTCACACAAGCCACCCTTTCAGAGATACCACTGAAAAATACTTTGACTGTCTGAATTTTCCAGATTCACTGCTGATTTAAAAATCAAAAATTTCCACAGTAATACTTTCTGTGGCCTAGGATGCTGCTTAATGCACCACAGCCACACACTGGCCACTGCTCTCTCACTTTCTCAGTCTATCTTACTGTTAAGCAGCCCACTGGTTCCACAGGATATCGTCAGTCTAGATCAATTTGAATTTCACCTTCCTTTTACCGGCAGGTATTTAAACACATCCTGCTTTGAATACATGAAGTTACAGTTCATTTCATGCTCCATTAACAGAACAGGTAAGCTTGTGGATTTACAAGATATATGCAAGTACAGAGGGCTGTTCTAGCCAGTGCTTTTCGTTACAGCTTGTTGGGGGTTGAGAAGGTTTTCTTTTTGTGTGTGTATGTGTTCTTTTCTTCTCCTCTCAAAGGAATTTTTTTTCCCATGTTAAGGGGGCGATTGCTGGGGTACTTAAGAAAAACAAAGGACCTAGCCAGCCACAAGGGAGGGGCCCAATTGTCCTTTTTTTGGTCTTGGTGGCGTCTTCTCAGGTGGGGGAGCAGAGACATCTCGAGATTTAGAACTGGAAAAAAAGAGGTGGGGTAGAGTGCTTGGGATTCATTGCTCTCCTGGTGTTTGGAGGGAGCGGAGACTGCAGCCGCCGTGGAGAGAGTTCATCTCACTACGAGGCCGTGTTTTCTGCTGTTTTTTGTCCTTCTGCCCTGCCCTACTTCTGCCATCTCTTCACCGCTGCTTTTGGAGCTTTCGCTGAGCCACAGCACTGCGGGCACCACCCCTTGCCTGCCGAGGGGTCCCGGAGTCTCCGGCTGCGGCCTCGGAGTTCTGTGCATCTCGCCTGCCACCCGGGATACTTTTCTGCATCCATCCTTGCCGT
>VYZQ01053597.1:57430-71505 GCA_013400655.1 Mystacornis crossleyi | reverse complement strand
GGTGAGTGCAGCGGCCGTGAGGGGGGCGGCTCGGGGGGCGCGGTGCGGACGCGCTGACGGCGCGGTGTCTCCGCAGCGGAGGCGGCGGAGCTGCGGGCGCGGCTGCGGGCGGTACGGCACACGGTGCTGGTGCTGTCCGGCAAGGGCGGCGTGGGCAAGAGCACCTTCAGCGCCCTCCTGGCGCACGGGCTGGCGGCCGACGAGACCAGGCAGGTGGGCAGAGGGCGGGGAGAGGACAAGCGGCGGGGGGCCCGGAGCGGGCAGGGCCGAGCACCTGCGGGCAAGTATGGATCGTGTGCCCCTGCTCGTTAAGGTTTGACTTTCCTGTATGAACCCCGCTGGAGTGATTTCATAGCATGAGATCGCCTTTGGAGACAGCCCTGTGCTGCCTTATCTCCAGTGGGGCAGGTTGGCTCGTTTGTTTTCCAGGTTGCTCTGCTGGATATAGATATCTGTGGGCCATCGATCCCTAAAATAATGGGTCTAGAAGGAGAACAGGTAAGCGAACACTCAGACACGTTGTTTAAGGGATTTCTTCTCGGTTTTTCATTAGCATATTCAGGCTTTTTGGATGTAGAGCTTCTAAAAGGAGTGCATAATGGGAAATGTGGAGCAGTGAAATGGTAGCGAAATGAGTTGAGATGGAGAAGTTCAGCATAATATATTTTGCAAAAGAGTCATCTGCTTTCAGGATGAGCAGTTCTGCAAACCAACTTTCATTGCATATCAGCCACATAGTGCTGACAACTTGAAATTTGAGTAGTATTAGCATAATGCGCTTTATCAGCCCTTGAATATTTCTTACAAATTCAGAAAGTAATGAGTAAACTTGTATAAGAGTTATCCACTTATTAATGGAGATCTGGTGCTCCTGCAGTTTTTGCCTCAGCTGCCCCAGTAAAGCAGGACTGTTCCTGCAGGCAGGAGAGCTCTTTGCCCAGGTTTGACTTATGTTCATGTTTTATGTAACATCTGTATTTATTTGTATTGTAACTTTCGTGTATCACTTAAATTTTCAGGTTCATCAGAGTGGATCTGGATGGTCACCAGTGGTGAGTTGGTGCAGCTGTTTCAGAAAGTTCATTGGGCGTGTTTGGGTTGGGCACCATCTTCTACAGTGAAAAATGAGTGAGGGAGGAGCAGGGGGTACTCCAGTTCTCTAAAGACTTCAATATCCAGATTCGATAAAATCTACAGCTATAGGACATAGAGTCTATATGTCCAGATTCTGTAGATCTCTACAGCCTGTATCCATGTTCTATAGAATATCTAGAGAATGCTATAGATTAAAGATCCTGATTTTATAGAGTGTAGACTAGATCTATAAAGTGGAGATGCATATCATATAGAATCAGGACATAGGGTATTTAGATCGGAGCATTAAATTTCTTTTGTTAACAATAGCAATACTATTTCTAAAATGGTTTTATTATCTTATGTTTACTGGCTTTGCTACTATGGGTAATAAATATAACTTAGGTTTGTTATTTTGTGGTATCATGCAGCTGTGTAGTGTGTCGTCTTTTCTGGGGCAGCCAAGAAGTATCTTTCACCCAAGAAAAACTTTATTAATCTTCTAAAAATGCAGAGAAGGTCTTGCAGGAGTGTTGGTTGTCTAAAGATCACCTGTAGTGTGCATGCTTTTAGAAAGGCAGCTGGTGCTGAGCAGGAAAGCTGCTTTTATCCTTACATTGTCTCCAGCGATTCCATAAACTGCTGTAACAATTTCATTTTTTTAGTCTTAATGTAGTTGGTGAATGTTGCACAAGAAGCGGTTTTTTATGCCCTATGATAAAAGATAAGGTTCTCTGTCTTTATTTCATTAATGTCTTCCCCCTCACCCGCTTTTTCGGTAAAATAAAGGTTCAGAGTTGGTTTGTCTACTCTTTCTTCACTGTTCTGTTTCTCTACTTCTCTTTCAGTATGTTGAAGAAAACTTAGGTGTCATGTCAGTGGGGTTCTTGCTTAGTAGTCCTGACGATGCTGTCATCTGGAGAGGACCAAAGAAGAATGGTATGTATTGAGTATTTTCAACAGGAATTTACATACTTGAAAGGTTTCGAGTATGTAAATATCTTGATCTTGTTTAATAATGTAAAGATAGGGTAGTAAGCTAAGACCCTGAAATCTGAAATACAGGAAGGTACCTTTTTCTCTTCCACATTCTTATCCTTTCCTCTAGGGCTGATCAAGCAATTTCTGCGTGATGTGGACTGGGGTGAAGTGGATTACCTGATCGTGGACACGCCCCCAGGAACATCAGATGAGCACCTGTCCATCGTGCAGTACCTCAGTGCCACCCACATCGACGGCGCTGTCATCGTCACCACCCCCCAGGTATGAGCCAGAATTCCACTGGGGAAGCATCATGGCCGTGAAAGGCAGTCCTTGGCTGTTGATTTCACAGAAATCTAAGGGTACGGAATCTCCGGGAACTGACTTTGTTGTGTTGTGCCTGCAGCTGGCTGGTCTGTCGGTTGGGTGGGTGTCTCAGTGGGGCTGGGTGGGGATCCAAGTGGGTCACTAAACCACAGCAGTTCACAATCCAAATCTGTTGTCATCTGTGTGGTGAAAGGAAATGCAGTGTTTCACTTCCTCCTTCAGAACCAGAGTTCACATTGTTGTGGATCTATAATTTACTCACCAATGGCTTAATGTTCAGAAGAATGTCCTTGAGAAGTTTTGTTTTTAAGTGGTAAGCTGTGCGCTCTTTGACACCTGTGAAGTAGCCTGTCACCTCCAGGTGACCCACCAAAGTTGGCAGTTTTGTCATGTGCATTTTTGAAAAAGAAATCAGCCCCTGGAAAGCTGAAACTAAAAACACACCCAGTTCAAACAGAGGGTTTTGTGTCTGGTTTGGAAAGGAACAGGAGATCAAACCAGCACAGGACACGAAGTATTTCCACAACAGCTGGAAGGATAACACATAAAGGAAGTAAAGTGTTGAGGACAATACCAGAGAGGTGGTGAAGTAAGAATAAGGGAACAGGAAAATGAATGAGGTCAGTCATATATGAGGTCAGTGAAAACTCTAAGGAGAGGATAAGATATTTTATATATAATTTGAAAACGGGTAACAAGTGTAAGCCTGGTGGTTCTTGTCCTCACTCTCTTGGAGAATACCAAGGGTCCTTCTGTAAAATGAAAATGTGAAGAAGTTGCATTTAAGGAAGATAGGAGATAAACACAGGAGATAAAATATAAATATGGGTGAATCTTGACTAGAGTCAGATTGCAAAACAGAACCACATCCAGTAGGCTTGAGCTGTTGTACCTGGTCTGTTGCTACTCATAGAATTGTTGATAGAGCTCGTAACGCAGGTTTGTGTTCATAAAAATATTAAGACGGCAGTAATAATTCATTATAAAGTAGCTCTAAGGAGGTAACTGAATGGGTTCAGAATGAAACATTACAGTTGAAATACCAGTGTTTACTAATATTTGTAGGAAGTGTCACTTCAGGATGTTCGGAAGGAGATCAACTTCTGCCGCAAAGTGAAGCTGCCCATCATAGGTGTTGTGGAGAACATGAGTGGCTTTGTGTGTCCAAAGTGTAAGGTAGGGCTGGCTGTGTATTAGTCTTTTTTTTATCTTGGCATTGTTTGGTTATCAAATACTGCTCCAAAAATGCCTTATTCTCAGAATTGCAGTATTTTAACTCTTAATTTTCATGTTGTCCCAGAATGAATCTCAGATCTTTCCCCCAACTACTGGCGGTGCGGAGAAGATGTGCCAGAACTTGAATGTTTCCCTCCTGGGTAAAGTGCCTCTGGACCCACAGATAGGTAAAGTTACATACTGCACTGCACTTAAAGCAAGTTGTTCCTCCTGTACTGATGTTACTGCTGGAAAACCCTGATGTGGGCACTGATGTCTCTTAGCACATTTAGATAGAATGTTTGTTTGAATCAAAAGTCACTGGAACTATGACATAGCATGATGTGGAATGAGGGAAGTTTTGGGGTAATTTCCTTAACTTTTCCTTAATCAGTTAAGATTACATGCTGCATATTTTCAGCTTTGTAATCATAGTTGAAATACAACATGTCTTTCTCTTTGGTGTCATCACCTGGAAATGCAGACTGAATAAAACCATAACCACTTCAAAGAAGAATATTTTGTAGATGTTAAGCATTAAAACCAGTGCTTTAACCTCAGTTACTGGCACTGCCCACATTCTCTTGTGGGTCATGAGGATGTGTGGTTCTTTGTCCACTAGCTGTTACCAATTAATACCTGAATTAATGACATCAAGGAGCAGCTCAGTACTCCCAGCTGAAGGTTTTGCTAGTACTATTCCTCTGTCAAACTCTACACTGTATTTCTAATCCTGTTACTGACATCAGGACTTCCTAGAAGGAATAGATGCAGGTGGCTGTTTGAAAAGGTGTAACTGGAACAGGGTAAAGGCCAGAAAAAGAAAAGCTCATCTTTTCCTGTCGCTTTGCTTCTGTGTTTTTCTCTGTCCTTCAAGGAAAAAGTTGTGACAGAGGCCAGTCTGTCTTGGCTGAAGCACCCGAGTCTCCAGCTACGTTATCTTACAGGAGTATCATTCAAAGTGAGTCTGAGAATCACTGTGCAAATGAATCCCCTCAGTTCCGAGCACTGCTGCAATATACAAAGGTGTTAAACAGGCTTGTGTTAGTCTGCCACAAATAATAAAATCAGGAGAGGTGCAGAGCAATTCTGAAAGTAACAGGTGCAAAGACCATGTTTGCTTCTAGGCATCACTTCGGACTGGCTTTTAAAACAGTAACGAAATTGTATTTGATAACTGGTTTCAATGTTTGACTTCAGAGAAGTCAGACTTTCATTTTCAGAGAAGATGGGGTGTCCTTGTGCTCAGAGAAACCTTCTGAGGCTCTCTAGCAGGTGTGTGCAGGGGTGCTGACCATAACCCAGTGGGATGCAGCTGAGTGATCAATGTCTCCACTTCTAACTGTAATTACACAAAAAGCCTGTGCAAAAACTCCCTAAAGAGCTGGTGCTGCGCTGTTTAAAAATACAGCTGGGAAATACCTAAAGCCACTTTCAGTGTAATGAAGGCCCAACTTCAGATATTTTTACCCACAGGGGACAGATGCAGCAACAACAAACTCCTGATGTACAACTGAAATAGTACTTACATTACTTTTTCTCCATCTTTGCAGGAATTCAGGATTACTGTGAACAACACCATTTTCAAGAAGAAAAGATAATGTAATCTCTAAATGGAATAAAAGTGTAGTTCATGTTTAATTATAGAAAAGTAACTTATGCCTTGATTTAATAAAGGAATGTATTCTTTTTGTATACTGCAAATAAATTCTTAATATAAAGGCTCTTGCCTTTTTTTTCCCAGTAGTTCAAGATTCTTGTAGTTCTTCCCTCACTAGAAAGCTGTGAAAATGAGTCTGCATCTGGATTATCAAGTGCATTCTGCCTCCAGTGTCATGGTACCAATAACCTGACTGTGAAAGTGGCAGTTGAAGGTGTGAGTATACAACACACATTTATTTAGGAGGTTGAATATAAAATATGCTGGGTTGACACTGGAGCACGTGCAGCAACCTTTGTCCTGCCTGCTGCACAAGGATGACCTATAGTTCCCGTTCTCTCTCCCTGAATAACATCATTTAAGTGTCTCCTTTCAGTGGAAAAGTGGGAAAGCTGGGGTAGTATTATAGTACAAGTGCACTGCTTTATTTATTTTTTTACAGGCGTCAAAACAAGATTAATATTTTAACTATACATAACTGCCAGCTTCACACAAGTAGTGTGTGAACATGGTACCTGACTTCTGTTTTATTCTATTTGACCAAAAGTCTGAACATTAAAAAATAAACATTCAGTGTCTTTAATAACTGAGGCCCTTTTGGATTGTAATTCCAAAGCTCTGCAAAATCAGTATCGTTTACAAGAGGGAAAGGCAGTTTGATTTTGTTTAATGTTGTTCCAAAGCTAAACAAATTAGCATTTTCTTTTCATTATGTGTAATTCTTGGTTAAAATAATCCAGCGGTTTGAGGTTAGTTGACAGCTTTTCTGAAAGCACTGTGCTCCATGTAAACCATGAGCACTGTCTGTGCTCACACAACTTTTTGGTAAGCTTTTAAGTAACAAAGGCCTTAAACTTTCCAGGATCTAAAGACTCAAACACAAATGACTTTATTTCATGCAGGCATAATTCTCTAAGAGCTTTATCTGAGTATCTTCCCATGAAGAACAGCTTTCATGAATTAGTTTTTACTATTCATCCTTTAGCTCTTGCTGGTTTGGTTACCTAGTGCCTATCTTCCCATGTTCTTCAGTGCCATCTTCTGAAATTCTCCTGCTCTGTCCTGTTGAGGGAACAGAGCAGATGTGGCTGTAGGCATAACCTGGGACCCAGGGATCTCTTACAAAAGCAGGGAGCTGCCAGCAGGAAGCCTGAGGGTTGAAGATGGCTATTGCAGCTGTGCTTAAGCAGAGGCATTAGAATTACAGTAACTCCAGGGATTAACTTAAGAACATTCCTCCTGGAGCTTGGAAGCAGCTCAGCTGTGGAGCTCAGCAGGCTTCCAATCGTGGAGCGAAGTGACCTGGGGTACGGCCCTTCCATGTGACACTGTCAGAGAGGCTTGGTGGGTAACCAAGATCACCCTGGACTCGCTGCAGGAACTGAGACCTGAGAAGGGCCAGACCAGCCATGAGAGGCAGCTTGGCCTGTGCTACCCCACGGGCTGAGGCTCAGTACTTACTTACTCTTGGGAACATCCGCGGTGCCAAACAACCTTGAGGTTACTCTGCTGATGGTTTTTTGCCCCCCTAACTTGCAGTGGATGTAGCCATATAAATTAGCAGTCTGGAGGGAGATCCCAGCAATCACGAGAGCCTGTGGACAAACGAGTTCAGCAGGGACAAATCCATGGCTATGCACTGACTGTGTGGGATATACACACGTGTGTGTGTGTATACACACTATCCAGATAAACATCTGCTGTTAAGAGCACAATAATAAATGGCCTTCAAAGACATCCAATCATGGCAAACACAATAGTTCCTTTCTACAAAATATCTCTTTTTATCAAAACACCAATACCAGTTTTGTCATTCTGTATCTTGAAACACTTCATTACTTTTCTTAAAGCACTTATTCAAAAAACGGACCTACTTGACTGAGTCCAGAAACATTTCGCTTTTTGAAAGCCCCATTCCTATCTAAAAGTTTTACATCCAGATACGTGGCACACCTGCAGGCCTGTTTAGCTGATAAACAACTTACTATATACAAATAAGATCTACAACTTACAGATTTACAAAGAGCATCCATAAATAGGATTCCCTATCTAGCACTGATGTGCAATGAAAATAATCAGCTCTTTTTGTGGTGCTTCAGGCTTAGCAGCAGGTGGAACCAATCTGACTAATGCAGTAACTGAAAAAAATGTTTCTCTTAGCCTTCAGAACCAGTTTCCCAGAAATGATCTTATTTTTATTTGTGTAACTTGCCTGTTACAAGCACCTGGGCAACCTGCCCCCTGTGCCAGTTAGAATTCTGTCTCCAAGCAGCTTTTGGCTGAGCAAACAATCTGCTTTTCAAAAATAAAGGTGGAGCCATGAACAAAAGAGTGCGGTTTAATTTTAACTACTGCTTGTTTAGGGGCACCAGAAAGCCATTAATGATTGGCAATTGATTCATGCCCATAGCTGAATTTCTTGTCTAATTGAATAGTAATATGAAAGCTTGGCTGTTATTGGTTATGTAGCTGCACATGGCAGAGGTGCTTTTTATCTTTTCAAACTGAGTTAAGAAATGGTACTGAGCATGGCTGGGAAATTGTCCAGATGAATAATGTGGCAATTATTCGAGCACTTAATGTTTACAGGGGAAAATGTGAAGATTTCGTAAGCAAAAATATCTTAATGTAAAGAATATATGAGGTAAATTTCCTCTTGTATTTAGAAAAAAGTGGGGTTTTTTTTTTAAGTAGATGACTTTTAAGTAGAGTAATGATGAAATACTTATTAATAGCTCAATTTATCAAGGCTTTAATAACTAACAATGCTGGTTCTTTCAAAAGGGAATGGTACCAGAAATCTAAAATCCTTACTTTTAAGAGTAAGTACATTTAAGTTCCCAGGAGACCTAAAAACCTGAAAACCAACATCACTGGTTCATTTTTTGTCCACTCCTATTAGTTTCATTTGACTGAAATAAGCTTGGGAAGAGTAAGTTGCTACAGTTAAACCCATAATTTTGCCCACCACTTGAGGTTCTCTAGATGAAGGAGTTGACATCTGATAACCCTGGAGAAGTGCAGCTAAAAATTACCAATCCATTCTAGAGTGCAGGCCTTGACTGCAGAAAACTCCTTGGGATTCTTTGAAGCTGCTGGTGGATTTTTTGTACTGGTGGAAGATTTGGTTCCAAACGAACAGATCTGGGTTTTCCCTCTACCAAGATTGTCTTCAGTACCCCCTGACTCACCAGCCATTTCAGCTTCAAGGAGAACAAGGTGCTAAAGAAAAACATTGTCCAAATCACTGGGCAGATGATGAGACCAAGCCAAAAGATTCGGGCTTCAGCTTCAGTTGAGGCAGCTATCGTAGGCACCTGGAAGAAAAAGCGGAGACTATTACTCACAAAGTCAAAATCCACAATAAATGACAAATGAACAGAGGAGGAAGATTTCACTTATGCTATGCACAGAAGATGTACTGAGAAGTAGCTCATGCCCAGTTTCCTTCTTGATGCCCTACTATACATGACAGCATTTTCATCTATAGGATTTATCAGTTGGTTTTAGTTCAGACTGGAATTCTCATGAGTGCACATTTCGATACATTTTCCTAAAACGATGCAGTATCTTAATTCAAATCTTGCATAAAGCTTTTTCCTATTATATAAATGAACACTTGGGTTTTGCTTCTGAACTCTTGCTGACATTCCATGAATTAAGAACTGTGGCTTTGAAAATGCCTCTTGTGTCATGCTAATGTTGGGGACACTGTATCTGCAAGAGGCAGCCTTATGCCCTGTGCTCTGTCTGTTCTTCAGCGAGAGCACAAACTTCAGAGCAGGCTGCAAACCCCTGCTTACAGATTTCTTCAGGTCAGCACAACTCGCATGTCTCTATCTACACTGAGGGGCTCATCACTCATCACACTTAAAAAAGGACAAAAAAAAACCCCTGAAATAAGAGGACTGTTCACAGGGTTCTGATCTTTCCAAAATTCAAAATCTCACTCCAACCCTCAGACCACTCAACGACTTCTAGTGCCAACTTCTGAAACAGAAGCATCACAGTTGGAAAAGAAAACCCTCTGAACTCTTCCACTCTGAAAACTGAAAAGCTTTTTAGTTGATTTTCAGTATATTGAATTTTCCATGTATTCTTTTGTGCAGGGTTTCCTCTGTTCTCTCTTCAGGCCTCCCTTACACTTGTAGGAAGCACATCAATTTGTATTCCATACTCGGGCCACCCCGGAGCCACAGCCGAGGCTGCAGAGGGCACTGCAGAGGGCGCTGCAGAGGGCACAGCAGCCCCGCACACCGGGACAGCCCGGCGGGGCTGGGGACACAGCTGGGTGTCCAAAGAGCAGCACCCGGGTGCTGCTCTGCCAGGCTCAGTGGGGCTGTGGAGAGAATGTCAGCAAGTGAGAGCAAAACCCTGAGCCTTGACTCTGGCAGTGATGCCAAATGCCATTCTATAGGGCTTCTTTTTTTTCCCCTCAGTGTAAAAACAGCAGTACTGGCTGTATGAGGATGCTCTGTGATCCAGGTTCTCTTTCCCACCATATTCCATGAATGTGAATAAAACATTAACTTCAAAATACTAAATCTGAACTATTCGGGATCGCTTTCCACATAGATCTTTCTTCAAGAGGATTCTGTGTTGGGGTTATCTATGGGAAGATGTGTTTATTACAAGATATTCTCACTAGAAAATAAAATAGAACTACCAGAAACATTTCATACCTATAGCCCCATGCTATGACTATTTGTTCTGCTGATCCATATGGTGACAATGTTGTGAGACCTGTTTTGCCCTGAATGTTTCCAGGATGTGACAAACCAGTGCTTGCACCTGAATACTGACATTGTTTTCTATGGAAGCTGGATAAAAAGTAACTGTTACAAAGGTGCTCTATTTGTTACTTTATTTGACTTGGTATCAGCTTTACAAATTTCCTATTGATTCTGTTTGCCCTGTGCCTACTTCTATTAATATATTTACCCTTTTTGCTTCAAACATCCAGTGACTTTTTCCATCTTCATCAATCTGGTTCCACCAGCGCAAACCAACCAAGAGTCTTCCTGTCACATTCTAGTGATGAAAGCATTATTTGCATTAATCAGTAGCACAAGTAACTTGTCAGTATAACAGTTAAAAATAGAAAAAATAAAAAAGACAAGAATGTTCAAAAATCATCTTCTATCAAATACTAAAATTACTTCTAAAAGCTCTGCCCATTTGACAGCCATTAACAATGGGTGAAGTTACAAATTTAGAGGCCTGTTCTCTTTCAATATTATCATTAGCACCATAGCACTTATTTAGCTATTATAGGTTGTATCTTTTTCAAGTCAGTTTGTTGGACAAGCACCCAATAAATAAATTTCCTCAGTAAAAGAGGAATACTGAGAACAAAAACACACTGAAAAAATGGGAGATTAATGACAAGCAAATAAGCTGTGTGGGATCAAGGAAACAAACCAAGAAAATATTTCTGCACCTGGATGAACACCAGAAGCTGGTGAATACTGGAGGTGCATCAACGCTTCACTTCTACAAAACAAAAGCCTTGTTCCACATGTGGAGCCCCTGGATCCTGGCTGGCCTGACCCACCTGACTGCATGGGATTAGGGCCCCAGAGCTATAGCTGGGCTTTCGGGAGGCTTCTGTAGCCCCTGCTGTGGGGTTGCAGGTCTGTAGCCCCTGCACAGGGTTGCAGATCTGGACATCCTTGGGCATCCATTACTGAAAGCCAGTATTACTTTAATTTTTTAATTAATTTTTTTAAGGGGGAAAGCATACGAACAAACCTATGGCAAAGCAATTTTCTCACCATATTAGTAGACCTTAGTAGTCAGCCATAGAAAACATGGTGCTAAATAACTAACATATGTGAACATCTTCATTAAATGGGCTAGACGTTTAATAAATCAACAGATTGCAATATTTTTCTCACTTTTGACATTATACAAATTCACAAAATTGACTGACAAAAAATTTCAATTTTTTTGTTTTAATTAATGATAAACAAAATACTTTCCAAGGTAATTACTATTCAGGGTCATCTTACCTTGACAGACCAAAAGTCAAAGGATAGAAGGAGGAGAATAGTGACAAAACAGGCAACAAAGCTGTTGCTGAACCAGTCACAGAACAAGTAGGTAACAATAGCACTCACTCGGAAAAACAGGTGGAAAAAGGTGGCCAGTGGGTGCCTAGAAAAGAGAAAACACAAAGCATATATGAGGTAATGGGACAGGAAGGAATGTTACAGTACTTGGTGACAGTGTAGCACAACGCAGCTATTTCAAGTTTATAATGGTACTTTGGTTTGCAGCTACTATTATTTCAAATGTTGATGTATATCTTCATTATTAAAGCAGTGGTATTTTTGATAGCCGAGCTTCAGTCTAAAGCTAAAAGACAAATGTGTTGCTGTCAAAGCTTTCTCAAAGATAGAACAAAATATGGAGTCTTTCACCAGATTCTTTGGTACTGTGTAAAGGAATTTAACAGTTGTGTGCCACACAGTACTGTAAAATCCTCACTGTTTCATGAAATCAATCAACATTACAAAGCACAAAATAATGGAAAGAGCACTTATGCTTTTCAGAACAGTTTTGAAAACAAAACATGAACTCTAAAACTAAAGAAGAATTGTAGCTGTTTGCTATAAGACAAAGTGAACTTTCATATTTAATGTCTAAACTCAAACACTTCCTTTTAAATAGGCAGAATGATTTGGGAATCTAACAGTTCTGAATTATTGCTTACGCTTCGCTCATTGAACAAAGTTTTGTCTGTAAAAAAAGAAAGAGAAATTTCAGTGAAAGAAGTTACTATGTGACATGGAATATTGGCCTGCACAGTAGGATGGGCGGGCTGGAGAATGCTGTAATGAGCACAGTGCAATTTTCAGGGTAATATGCCAAGTAAAAATCTTACTCTGTACAGTTGTTTGTGTTAATTAGTTGAAAGCGAGAATTACCTACAGGCTCTTGCAGTTAACTTCTTCCTTGAAGCTTAGTGAATAAAATATCTGAGTACAATATTTAAGTCAACAATTCTCTCATTAAGCTCCTAATTCTCTGTGAACAATTAACTGTAGTATGGCCAATTATCAAAAGTATGGCCTAGGGCATAATCGATTACTTAACTATTAAATGTTATTCTATTATTTTGTTTAGCAAAGTAAGGCATGTCATATATACAGAATTGCTTATTATAAATGTAAATTATAGTTATAAAAGTATAATAACTATTACAACTTAAATGTCCTTATTGTTATATTACTCTATAGTCGTTTAACCGTTCTGGTGTTTATCTTTCTCTAATGGCAGTACTGTGCTTGCAGCACACACGACTGGAGAGGGAAGAATGATGCACAGTTGTAGTTAATATTTACTCCTGGTCATGCCCATGTGAACTTCAAACTTTCCAAAAACTTCTTCTGACTTAGAACTGAACATGTGACATTTTAAGCGACAGGGGCTTTTTCTGCCATAAGCAGCCAGGTGGGTGGAGGGGATATTGTGAACTGGCTAAAACAGACAGTGCCTTGCTGCTTCAAGCCTTGATCTTGGTCAAGATGTAAGAGTCCATTATGTAAGTGGTATCCTTGTGCCAAGAGCAGCTTTCATAGATCACAACCCCAAAGCACTCCAGCTTTTCTAAAGGATCAGTGCTTCAAATGTGGCAGTAACTTTGGAGAAGTCATGTTTCATTTTGGAAGGCAGATTTAGCAGTATTACTGGATTACAACAGGATTACTGTTTGGATGCTGAATTTGTTCCAATCAAACATTGAAGGGTATTTACTTAAAAAAGAAAAAAAAAAAAAAACAAACCATGAGCAAGAAGCTCTCATTTATTACACTGCCGAGCACTTACTGAGACTATGGAAAGGATAAAGGAAACTGCAACTCTGCACTGGCTCAGCTTGGCATACATCTGCTCCTGGAAGCACAAGAACCCACTTGCTTGGACTTCTAGTTCTCCTGTTGCATCTAAACATCTGTGTAATGTACAAGTGAAGCCTCAAGGCTAAATTATTGCCATTTACCTTGTTACAATAACCTCTGTTCAGTTTGTGAGCATGATGCCTGTTAGGATAGGAATGAGCTGTAATCATCTTAGTTGCATCCCATGTTAAAGAATCAAATCTGGGTCAAGCCTAAGCTATGCCAGTGAACTACAGGAGAATCATTCCAGGTACCTGCTCAGAAGTGCCACAGCAGCACTGTACATGCTGGGGTTTTGGTGTTTGTTTTTTTTTTCTATCTAATAATTCAAAACATATTGAAGCAAATTTTGAGTAAGTGGGCTCTCTCCTCTGGCTTGATCATTGTGTTTCCTGGCTGATTTGCAAAAGAAGCAATCATATGCTCCCGAGTTCCAGATCCAAAGTTCTGGTACTGCAATGAATTTAAGTTATCTTTTTCCAATTTCTTAGGAAAGTAGTCACTAACCTTTTGCTTTTAAGGAGCCCTTTTGCACATACCTCAGAGAATCACAAAAGCACAATTTGTCATAGCCTATGCAAATTCTAACCAAGTTCAAGATATATGAAACTGGGATAAAGTTAAAGACAAATGATTAGAACATCTTGTTATGCCCTCTAAGATAACAAAATTTTGCAGCACCTAGGTGTGTTCCAGGCCCATTTGCACAAGATTCTTCAGAAATATAAAAACAAATATGTGACCAGTGTAAGCAGTTTCATTTCTGCATTCTACAGCAGATGAATTTTCAACACATCATCTTTTAATATTGTTTGGAGGGCAAGAAGGAAGAGCTGTCTCTAATGAAACCAATGTCTACACAAAGTGGATCACAGAATAGTATGGTCTGCTGATACTTTACCTGTGATGAATTACTG
>VYZQ01053597.1:40810-56686 GCA_013400655.1 Mystacornis crossleyi | reverse complement strand
GGGCACCGCCTGGAGACCCCGGGGACACCCGCTCCGCCCTCCGGCCCTGGGGCGGGGGTGCCTGTGGCCACCCCCGCCGCGAGCCGTGGCCAGAGCGGCCGGGCGGGCTTTGGCCGTGCGCCGGGCGGCAGCGTGAGGGCAGTCCCCGGCAGCCCCCGGCCCTCAGCGCGGTCAGCTGTCCGCCCCCAGGGCTCGCCACACGCACCGGCCGGGTCACGGCCGCTGGGGTCTCATGCTGAATATAAGCCCTGAAAAGAAGAAGGAGTGGAGGGAAAGGTGAACGTGGGTGTACAAGTATGAGAGCACACCTGCGTGTCGCGTTTGGCGCACACTCAGCCCGGCCAGTGCTGTTCCCGCTCCCAGCGGCCCAGTGCCTGTGTGGGGGGACAGCTCTGAGGGCAGGCGGTAGTACCACAAGACTGTGGATGTGCCGCTGGTGCCGTGGAGGTAACTCGGCCCCTTAGAGCAGCTGAGGTCACGGCTTGTTCAGCCTGGAGGAGACTGAGGGACCACCTCAGTGTGGCCTTCAGTATCCTCACAAGGGGAAGAGGAGGGGCAGACATTGATCTCTTTTCTGTGGTGATCGGTGACAGGACGCAAGGGAATGGCCTGAAGGTGTGTCAGTGGAGATTGAGGTTGGATATTCAGAAAAGGTTCTTCCCAGAGGGTGGTCAGACACTGAACAGGCTCCCCAGGGAAGTGATCAAAGCACCAAGGCTGACAGAGCTCAAGGAATGTTTGGACAGGGCTCTCAGGGTGTGACTCTTGGGCTGTTCCGTGCAGGGCCAAGAGTAGGACTCAATGATCCTTATGGGTCCCTTCTAACTCAGGATATTCTGTGATTCCACGATAAAAATTTTTTGTGCCTTAATTTAAAATGCAAGTGGATTATGCAGCAGAGTTAAGGCAGTGAAACAAGACAACCAAACTTCAGGATAGGGGTAAGGATTTCACAACAATGGGGGGAAATAGTCTGGACAGCTTAGAATGAAGTGGAGGGTCAAGGAAGATCTGATTAATCACAGCCATGTGCAGATCTGACTAGCTACTAGCATTAAATAAGCCTGCAAAATAACTCCTCAGTCTTTTCTAAAACATTTAACTGAACCAGATTGTATCTGTTGAGTAAGTACGGAAGCTACTGAGGCGAACTTTTCAAAAATATCAGCTGTAAAGTGTTACCATAAGTAAAGCTTGGGAAAGGGAAGGCTTTGTAGAATCATGGCTCGGGCCTGTTACTTTGGCTAAGCAGAGAAGGACTGTGGGAGAGTGTCTCCGCTGGAATGAGGGTACAGAAACATGCTGCGCGACTGCCTCCTGTTCACTTCACAGTGTATGGTCCTTAGTTAAACTTAGTTCGTTGTGCCTTAAAATTATGTAACTTGGTAACTGACTAACGGCATAAAAAGGCCGGGTTCTTGGCAATAAAGGTTCTTCCTTTACACCTGCCTGGGGTCTCTGCATCACTCATTATCGCAACAGAAAAGCAACTTCGTGCAAGATTTACTGGAACAAAGCAATACCTAATAGGTAAGAAAAACTCATAAAATATTCTTAATGGGATTATAATTGTAAGGGAGGAAAGGTGTGGTCAATGACTAATGATGTTAATATTTTGATTGTCGTATTTTGGCCTTAGTAGTGTTACAACAACTGGTACAGTGTGCTAGTAAGTGCAGTAGACTGCCACTAAAAAACTGAATTAACTGGCATTTGTAATTTGATGGAATGGCTCACAATAGCCTACAATATTAAAATACTGAAGTGGGCTTTCGTTCCCCAAGGAGATACAAACTCTTTGAGAGCTATCGTGAGATACAATTTTTAAATAATTATGTGCATACCTGAAGCTGACCTCGACTTCATTTCCTGTATCAACACGCACTTTGCTTACAAGCCATATATTAACAGTAACTCAAACACAGCCAGCTTCTGACTCGGAAGCAGCTCCTGGAACTCACTGACAGAAGCCTTCAGCAGTGCAGGGAGCTCTTCCATCTTCCTGGCTGCCAGATCATTCATCTCAGCTCCTGCAGCAGCTCCTCTTGCACCTCTCAGGGCAGTTCTGCCAGCAAATCTGATAGTTTGAATTTAGTAATCCTGTAATGTTGCTGTATTATCCAAGCTATTGCATTTTCATTCTAAGGCACCAGAAAATAACTGTGCTATGTCCCTTATCAGATAAAACAGCACCTGGGTGGGAGAGGTGACAATGCCTGTCGCAGCATTAGGTATCTGATTTACTACTCTGGTGCTGCTAACTCATTTCATGAATGATGAAATAACTGGAAAAGAAGCAGAACCTGTGTTTTGTGTTTTGATTTTAAAACAGATGTTTCCTTAGTTTTCCCTCCTTCCAGTGCTTATCTCCTCTGGCTCACAGTAGAGATTATCAATTTTCCTAACGAACTCTATTAGATAATCCCATAGCAGACTATCATTGTACCATGCAAATGGTTTTGGTAAATTCTCTAAAAAGCTATATGAAATTTTGCTGTGTGATTATTCAAGGTATTGTATGGCTCATAATTTCCTTTTAGAGCAACTTAAGAGCTAGAAAGAATCCTTGGTCCCTAGAGGAACCACTGGTCAAACCAAGAATTTCTTCATTTGGGGTTTACTAGAAAAGAATTCTTTTTTGCTTTAAAATAAATGCATCCAAGTGAAACCTTATTAGAAGTTTCCAGTTTTCTAGGATTTCACAGAACAAACCATTTTATTTTCAACACTTTTTCTGAGTTCTAACTTAACTGCAAATTATTTGAACATTGGAAACATTAGTGACACCCTAAAGGTGATGTAAGTCCTCAAATACTGCTTCAACAGCACCAGATGAAAAGATAGCTACACTGAATTTATGAACTGTGGTTTGGTTTTCAGGTTTTTACACAGGAAAACCTAGACCATTTATGAAATATCTTAAGATTTCACTTAATTGCTGACTGAAGTATATAGCATAAAATAGTTCAAAAAAATATCACTTGCTGCTGTGTCCTTGCCATTACCTTACTGGGAATTCCCTCCCCACAATAAATGGCAGCATTTCTATTGTAGAGCACTATCAGAGGCTTGATATGAATAACTGAAAAATCTCATTCTCTGTTTCAACAATAAATAGAACCACCTCTAAGATTAATATGATGTTTTATCTACACGATTACCAAGAAGTCATCTGATTTCTCTTTCTCCTTGGAACACTTCCCAGAATCTTGCAGAGGCTTATCAGAGACGTGCCCTGTAAACTGCCCAGGGATATTGTGAATAACAACTGGTTTTGCTCCGGTTTAGGCCTCTCAGTGGGGTTTACAGTTGAGTATTCTATTCCTCTGAATATTGAAAAATATTGTTAATCCAGTAATAACTCTTACCTCACTTTCATTCATCATAGATACACTTAAAATGTTTATATTTGGGGGTGCTAGGGCAAATCAGAGAAGGCGCTAAATAGATAAATTTCTAATAGCATCGCTTTCTGATTAATTTGTCAAAGATGTTTTTCTGCTTTAGCCCACAGCCAATTTCTGTGGATTTTTTTGGCTGTACTTATGTGAACTGTTGTAATTGGCAGCCCAGTATTAACAGAGGAGAAGCCACAGGATTTACTTGAGGGATCACGACTGTTTCTTTTAGCTAGGTGATTTATAACGAAGCACTCTCAGTAGAGATCAAGTTCTGCCATCAGGAAGAAATGGGTAACAGAAAAATATGTCAAAGCTGAGGAGGTTTGGGCCCTAGGTATAATGGAGATCTAAAAAAAAAAAAAAACTTGCATTGATCCTTCATTTAGCTATGCCTAAAGAGGTGAAAAATAATTTTTGAGTATGTGAAGAAAGGAGTATAAATTCCCATTATTGCACACTGTTTTGATTCTAAAAAAGTGCAGAGGCAGCTGTATTTCTTTCAGTTAAGGAAAAACCAAGGGAACATTACATATTTTATTGAATACCTTATTTTATCCTCTGTATTCTCTGTGTGGCTTTAAGGCCTTATTTAACTCATGCTGTCGGAATCTCTACTGCAGTTACCTGGGAAATGAAAGGCTTTGAAATTATCAGTGAATTTACTTCAGTATAATTTTCCTGCTTAGACTGTGCAGTGGTCACTTAGAAACATCCAAAACAAGGGCACACCAAGGTAAAGTTATCAGCTCTCTTCCAGCTGGAGTCCATTCCCAGCATTTGGATGCACATTTCTCAGTGTGTTTAGCTTTATCCATCTCTTGATATGGTCAAAGCTTTAGTCACTCTCAGCTGCAGTTCATGGTATTTGTTACTTATGCCCATCATCTCTTATTTCTCAGACTGGGAACTCCAGAAATAAGGAACTTGGGCTGTCAAAAGTTTGGTTTGAGCAACTTCATAGATCTGCTGCAGTAAGCAGAGCTTACCCTTGTGCCTTGGGATCCATTTCCCAGAGTGGCAGTGATTTCATCAGAAAAGGTGCTTGGAGTCCCTTCCCTCCTTGCTTCACGAATTTAAAATGCCTGTACACTTTCACACAAGTATCCAATACCTCTCCTGCCTTAAGCCTCCATAGTCTTACTGAGGAAAAAAAAAAAAAAAAACAATAATCTTAACCTGTGAAATAAAAGACCCTAACAGTTATCAAACAGTTGAGAAGTACTTAGTACAGTAAGAGGTTGACATGAAAGACTGAGCACTGTTTCTTCTACTGGTTTATCTGCAGAAATAAAATTTGAATTTGCTTATGAAAGCTGAAGTTGCTTATTCATTAGATTTTTACGTGTTTCCTTTTTCTTTTCTTCCCCCTGGCTGCTAGTGGTATCCACTTGGCCTCGTTCAGCTCCCTGAAATGCTTGCTGGACAGTTCTTCAACCACTTTCACTGGCAATTTTTATTTCATCTTTTGTTGTGGATGCTGTGGCTAAGCAGCTTTTGCTACACTTGCTTGCACTTGTTTTTCTTATTTATTCTATATTGGTGTCAGGGAGGTGGTAAAGGCAATTCCTTTATCAGAAGAAAACCAAAGAGAATATAGGCAAAACACGAGGTAAGAAAGGGTTCTTAATCTGGTGATGCAATGAAATGAAAAACCTGTACCTACCATTCTTAATTCTTTTGACCTGGGAATGTTTTTGAAGCAGCCTGTGGTCCCTACTTCTATAGCATTACTGTTTAATCATAATTTATTAATACTTTCTTTTCTAGTTCACCAAATAGCTTCAGCTTCCTAGTATTCCTTGTACTGAGTCACGGAGAACTTAAAAGGATATCTGAGGTATTAAAATTCACAAAATCCGTACTTTTTCTGTAGGTTTGAGTGGTACAAAGAGGAGGAGGAGCTCAGATCTTCGGTCCCTAGATCCCCCAGATGAGCTGCAGGGACATTAAGTGCCTTGGATGAGGTCTGACACACTGACTGCTTATTCTTTACAGATGCACCAGGTGCTACTGGACATAACCCACTCTCTATGGAGTGCACAGCTCTGAACCTCTCCTAGACAGGGGCCCAATCTTTTGGCAAAACTGAAAACAAGGGTCATGTCTGTGGCCTGTGAGCCCCTTTTACAACCAAGACCATGATTTAAGAGACCACAATTTCCTCAGTGGCCTGAAAGGTGACAAGCCTCAACCTCCCAGCCTAGAAGAGGAGGAAGCTCCAGGCTGTGCTGGATGTCTCCACAGCCATTCCCAGGAAAGCTGTTCTGGCTGACTTCCCAGCTGGAGGGTGTTTCTCCTGTGACTGGGCCCGAACTCATGAGCCACATGTCTTTAAAATCTATAAATAATCACTGATTAAAAAACTGAAATAAAGCTTGGAGGAAGGGCAAGAACCCAAACCTGTTGGTTTCTCAGGGAATGCACTGTCTGGCTCTCTTCCTTCACGTTGGGCAGAACAGCTTCAGCAGAAGGGTGTGAGAGCTCCCCTTCTCCACAGCCTAGCAGCCCAGAGACCACACTGCAGAACTGTGGAAAAATGGAGCTGAAGCACCTGAGAAAGAAGGGGGTATGACCTACTCTATGATACCACAATCCCTGTGTGCAGTTAAAATAACAGCACAGCTACTGGAATGAGGGTCATGGTAAGTGCTCCTTCATTCAACTGACTAACAGCAGAGCTGCTGTGTCTGGTGTGGAGTCTGAAAGCTTTTGTGTCTGGTGTGTGTTTTAGTTGACAAAGATCAGAAATGCTCTAGGGAAGCCCCTAAAATATGTGGTTTCTTCAACTGTCAGTTTATTATTTTTTGCCCAGTTTTTCTGCTTCAACCTGAAACTTGACACAGGCTGTGGTTTTTTGCACGCACCCTTTTCCTTGTTAGCTGGGGTTTGCATTTGTGTGCTCTTTCCCATTCTTGGTCTATTTTATTTCAGTGTCAGGAAAATTACAGGGGGTTTATGTCACATGCTCCAGTGTACCAGTGTGCTGGACTAGTTCTATGAGTTCCAGTGGTAGTGAAACGAAAGATAGGAATTTCTTTTATTTTCTTCTTTTTTTTCCCTTTTAATTGCTCTTAGATACAGATAAATGAGAAGTTCTTCTGTTAACAAGATGAATACTGTTGTCCACTGCCTGTCCCAAAACTAATGCTAAGACGTCTGTGCATTTGTGATGTTCACAGACTACTTGAAAACCAAGGGAAGGCATAAGAGGTTTTCTTAGTGTCTTCTCCTCCATCTACAGCCAGGCATCTGCCAGCTGCTGGTGGAAATGCTTGCTCAGAGCTCCAGGACATGACTGGCTGTGAGGGGATATAGTAATGGGAGAATGGTAGCTCTTTCTCTCTTCTTGTGGAGAAAGAGCTCCTCTCCATGGGATAGTTCCCTCCAGAAGCAGACAGGCAAGTGAGCAAACAGCTTATGATACATCATCATGATTGCCACTTCAACATGAGAAAAGCAGGTTGTCTGCAAGTGTTTCACACCTTAAGCCATTTCCACCTGTGAACGTGCCTAGGTAGTGTTCACTGTGAACAGGAGATTATAGGCTTTTCAACCCAAACACGGGATTGTTTCTGCTGTTATGTCTAGGTTGAAGACAGATCAAAAGCAAGACAGACTTTGAATGGGTGTTAAGATATAAAGATTTCAAGTTGGTTCCTGTCTTACTCTTCCCACGTGTTCTAGGTATTCTTGAGGAGTTTTCCAACAAGATCTGCAAGGTCATAACTTGGGAGGAAGCCTAGTTTCTACAGAGCTGTCCCTGGCTTTTGCTGGGCTATAGGCAAACATACCAAGCAATAACATGCTAAAAGTACTCTGCCTTTGGACCCAAAGCTGATTATCTTGTAGCTGAGGCCCAAATAAGGGAAAGAGGACTATAAGCTTTGAAAACTTTGTTCAAGTTCTTCTGTTGCTACAGTCCTAATTTGCAATATTTAAATGTGATTTCTATATCTGGTTTTGGTTTTGCATTTGTAGAAACAAACAAAAAAAATTCTTACTTGACACCAGATAAAATCTACCTAGGTTCATGACATACCCAAATGCCATGTGCTGAAGGATGTAATACGGCCTACACTGGTACCCTTCCAGCTACCTCACTGCCCCTAGGAAAAATAATGACATTAATTACTGGCATTTTGCTAGTACTATTTAGGTTCCAAAATTAGCTTTAGACTTTGCGCAGCACCATATTTACTTAGAAGTGATACTTCCCCTCAATGCAGAGAAATCAAAAGCACAAGTTCTCCTTTTCAACTCACTTTCCTCTTTATAATGTGTCACAGCACAAACAATGTGTGTGAAAAAGAGAACTAAGTCAGGCTGTACATTTTTACTGTTTGGTGCTTCTTCTGTAGCTATTGTTTAGCACTTTCCATAGCTCAGGCATGTCTTTTCTTTTGGACCTTGAGAACACCACCATGACAATCCCTAAGAGAAAGCCATTTGCTATGAAACATCTGTCTTATCTGCAAAAGCTGCATGTGAGTTAAAGCGAATCCGTAGAACAGGAAGGGAAGTCATGCAGTAAAGCAAAGCAGTGAACTGCTGATGTCTATATATTGTACATTTTGAATCATTATAATCAGAAAATAGGGAAATCTGTTAAATAGACTTTCCAGTCTATGAGAAATTGCTCAACAAGCAGTACCTCAAACCTATTCACCCTGGATAGAAGGAATCCCAAACAAAAATTCTGCTATGGAAAGCAATTTTTGGCCAGAGAGGCCAAAGACAGTAGCTGACTGGAAAACCAGGGCTGAGATATAGAGCCAACATGACAGGAATTTCCAAGGCAGCACAGTTCCTTGTTCATAACACAGTATCGAAATCCGTAGGGACTTTGCAGTCCATGAGCATTAGAGAGCGTGGCCCTCAGTGAATAAGCACCAGCCCATTCCTGACCTGTGCAAAGCAGAACTGCAAGAAGATACTTTGGCTAAGTCTCAGGAGCCTTTTGTTACCAATGGTGTGCCTTCCATTGTGCATACACACTCACATAGGATTTCCTTAGCAACTCCACCAAGGCTTGCAGCTCTTTATGCAAACCTTTCCACGTCTATTATGAAAACGAAAGGAAAGTAAAGTAGGAAAGTAAAGCTACTGTAGGAAAGTAAAGCTGTGACATTTTGGAAGATGCTTTGAACATAACAGCTCTGTCTTTTGGATTGCAGGGGTGGGTTTTCTTCTCTAGATCTTGTTTTAAAAGCTGTCTGATGAAACCTTTTCCTTACTTCCTCACCTCAGAAACTAGCTGTGCTTCAATGTCCTCCAGCATCCTTCCATGCCTACATTTCTAGTATCATCTACTGATTTCTTCCCAAATGCTGTGATGGGCCTCAGTAGTGCAGCATGAACACAGCAGGTGAGACACACCAAGATAACACACTGCAATGCTGCTGCTTACACCTACAGTTTCCTCAGAAGGTCATTTTTTTAAGTGAAGTTAGGAATTCAAAAGGTTCAGAATTTCCAGTTTAGTAGATGCAAAGACAGATTATGGCCTCAAATATCTGTGGTCATTCAGAGTCTCACCGGACTTTGGACATGCATTCTCAGAGAGCTGATGGAGCAAGACTCAAAAGGAAAGACTGAGCATGCAGACCAATTAGCATGAGAAGTGAGGGACTCTTTTAACTAACAGAAAATAGAATACTAATGAATAAGAAACCTATGTAACTTGTATCCAATGAACATTAATGCCTTTCTTTGCCAAAATTTATTGACAATGAAAAGTTCTAATAGCTGTGCTGGTTTTGTGAATTTGCCACCCATCCTCCCTTTCTGTGCAGAACTGTAAATAAATCAAATACTTTGTCTCTGTGTGGGGATTGGCCTCTCCCACACCAGATGAAAAAAAAGATTTTGGGACAACAAAGGCATAGATGAAAATACAGGAGGAAATCCTCAGGATACAAATTAAGATAGTTCATGTGAGGGCAAAATACTGACCTCTATCATCACACGCATTCAAATTAATGCCAAGAATCCATATTTTAAATATAGAAAACCAAAGAAAGTGGCCTAGTATCACTTTTGCTGGTGCTTCCAATACTACTGAGCATGTTCTGTCTCCTCCTTTGGCTGTAGGGTAGTGTCCCAGTCAACATCAAAGCAAAGAAGCTGATGTCACCTGAAAAGCTTAGACAGTTCTCAGTTGTCTCACATCCTCTTCTTTTCCAGTCTGCTTTTCCCTCTAAGATTACCTTTATAGAATACTCCACTAGATGAACTATGATTGGCTCCAGCAATTCCTTTCTGTTCTTTCCAAGCAGCTATGAGTGTTGTACAGAAAGTGGACAACTAGTCTTTGCTGCAGACATGAACTGGAATCACAGTAATAAGCTGAACTCATTCCCCAAACGTTTGTTCTTGATATGAATAGAGATTGCCTCATGGATTTCAGCCTCAGAAGCTGGTAGAGATCTGCCTGCAGGGCTGCTGAAAGAGTTTATCACTTGAGGGGTTGTGCTGCACATTAGGATAGGGCTAACAAACAACTCTCTGATATTTTGTACAGATTTCTTATGCAGCAATTGTTTTCTTGTCTCCTATCAAAACAGAGCACTAAAATACAGAATCTGTGTTTGCGCAGCCATTCATTATTTTCTGCTCTGAATGCTGTTACTCTGAGATGTTGCTTTTCTTCTAAAGCGCATAGAGGAATTCCAACACAGCCTGGATGTGAGAGAGCCTGAATAGGCTGGTGTCCTGCAGCACAGATAAGGCCCCGTGTCTGTAAACACTGGGAGGAGATCTGTGGATACAGAAATGCTGCTTGCAAGAACTTTTCTTGCTTCTCTGGTCCCGTGTAACTTTTTCCTCTCACAGAAGCTATCAGTAGTGTTATTGTAAACTAAGAACACCTGCGAATTGTTTAACCATATAGTAGAAAAATATTCTCACAATGGATGTTTTAGGGTTTCAGCCAATTACCCCAGGTAGGGTGGCTGATCTCTTGACCAATTAGGCTATGAAGAAAAAAAGTCTATAAAAGAGTTGTTAAATAATTTAATAAATCACTGTTGCTGCACCATTCCTGCCTGCCGGATCTCTCTCTCTCTTCTCCCCTCTACTGCTGCGAGACACAGCGACAGAGATCGGGTGCTCCCAGGAAGGAAACAGCTTTGTCTCTTGTAAGTGAGCATGTTCCCATGGAACCCGGTTGAAGTGGATCTCCTCTGGAAGGAGAAGAGTCTCACACAGGTCAGCAGCAGCTTTTCTCTTAGGAGCTGCTGCCTTGTGCAGAAGCCGTTTCTTAGCAAGCAGCTGATTAAAATCTCACTTTACTGAAGCAGGGAGTCTGAATGTCATTGTATTCATCAAATCCTATTTCCCTTCCCCTTCAGACTCTGGTGGAACTTTTCTTAAAACCTATAGCCAGTGGAATAATACTACAAAAAGTATCTGTTCACTCTAGCGTACAGTCTCTTTTATAATTAATTTCTAATTTGTGTAAGTCTATGCATGATAAAAAATAGAAAACTAAGCAAATAAGCTTGCAGATCACCACAGAAGCAGCTATAGGCATCATGAGAGGAAGCTCATGAATGAACTTGGTTTTCAAAAGATTGTTTGTCTTACACCAGATAGGCATGGCAAGGTAAGTGAAGATTAGATGAATAAACATTCTGTCGGATGCTGCTACAAGCAAACTGTGAACACCATGTGTAAGCCAGACAAGCTCTTGTTTCATAGAACATCCTACTTGTCCTTTTGGGCCAATGGCAAGAGACTCTTGCATGAGATGCAAAACTCATTTTGTATTGGTAGAGTCTGTGAACATGTGAAAGACATACTTTCACTTCTTTACAAGTGGAGCTGCAGGGTAAGTACCCACAAGCTGCTGGCTTTATTCTTACTGATGGACTGCTCAACAGCATGGCTTCGGGACAGATTTGAACTCGAATGAAAAAGGAGAGGAAGAATTTGGGAAGCAATAGAATCGGTACTGCCACCTCTCATCCAGCTCTGGTTTCCAACCAAATAAATTGATCTTTTCTTAATGAGTGACAAGATCAAGCTCTTAGCAGGGACAAGTGACCAGTAAAGGTAACAGTGCTTGTTATACTGGGGTTGCTAGAAGGGAGGTTCCTCTTCATTCTCCTGTTTGGAATTCCCCCTCTGAGTGTTCTGGTCTGTCTTATTTCCTCCTTTCTGCTGTCACTTTCTGTTAGCTCTGGGCAGGGCTGGCAGTTCTCATCATTTTTTGGTATTGAATCCAGAGTGAAAGAGCAGGAACTGTCCAGTTTCTTAAGGTCAGTTTTTCCTCAACCCTTGAATGCATGCTGTTTTTGTGGTGAATTCATCTTATCTTGCTTTTTGTACCTATTTGTAATTGCAGCGTGTCGGTATTTGGACTTGTGTTGCTTGAAATATTAGTAGGATGATGTCTGAATGTGGGTGAAATTTTAGAGAAATTTTTGTGACTTTGTTTTGTAGGTAGCCCTGCTACTTGCTGAAAAGGTTGCTGTAGTTTGTTTCAAACTGTGTTGAGAATATTCTTTTTCATACAAATGTTGTGCCTATGGAAAGTGAAACTGGGAATCATTGAAAGGAACTGGCTTATTTCCATCTTTTCACAAATCTGGCAAAACAACATAGAGCTTTACTTTGCCATTGAGCTGGGCTGAAATTCTGTCTTGAAGAAAGCCATTGAGTTAAAATGTAGACAAGTGTCTGCTGTGATTCTTTCTCTGACTGCTGGGATGGGAGAGCTGGGCACAGCTGTGACACAGCAGGCAATACTGGACATGAAAGGCAAATTCTGCTCCAAATCACAACTCTGACACCTGCAGGGCACTCGTTACAGCTCTGCCTGAACTTGTCCATCTTCAGCACCAGACAGGTAACGTCGCTGGTTCTGAGCTAAGCTCATTGAAAGGCAAAAACTCCTTTTACCTGATATTTATGCCTTTTTAAACTTCTTTAAACTCATCTCTTAGGGAGACAAAGAATAATGTGGCAAGATATACATCAGGGACTTTTTCAGCACCATCTCTGTTTTTCTTTCATTTTAGACTATAAAGTCTGTGGAAAGTAGCACCATTACATCAGAAAGATAAAGACTTAGCAAAAGTAGTATCTGCTCTTGGGTAATACCATAGAAAAAGTTAAACTGGCTTTTTGGTGTATAAGTTTTTCACAGATCTGAAATAGAAATTAAACCTTCAAAGCTAAATATAAACTGAGCTCCATTACCTGCATTTTACAAATAATTAGGGCATTTCTGAAAGGAAAAATCTCCGTGGTACCTGTGGAGCAGAGGAACTGTTAGTCATTTATTTGAGGAGAGGAAAAGGAGGTAAGTGATTGGAACGTGGAGGGAATTTCATCCTTCCTCACTGCTGGCTTGCCCACCCCCCGGAGAACCTTGTCCCAAAACACTGCAGCAAAACCAGGAAACAGCCCTACCTTTGGGAGTGCCTTGTGCACCTGACATAACCTTCGGGGAGCAGAGAAGATGAGAGAAAACTTTATCTAAAGTTGGTGGAAGAAAACAAGGCTATAAGACCGTGGCCAACAATACTGAGCTTTTCAATCAAAGTACTTTGAAATCAAAGTACCGATGTTTCACTGGGCTCCTTATTTACAGCTTAATATAACCTGTTTTTTGTCAGCTCTTTTCACTCAGACTTAGGTGTAGCACTTAATGGGTCTGGGGTGTTGCAGGAAAATAGGGTTTGTTCAGCAATCTTTGTATTTAGTTTTTCAACTTCCTGTCTTCACAGCAGTCCCACTCTCTAAATTTTCTGTAATCTAAGAATTGGAATGTTATGAAAGACTTGGATGTTAAGTCATTCTCTGGTGAAAAAGTGTGTGATTTGCATGGCACTACTACTCTTTTCTATGAATTATCCTCAGCTTCCTAACCTGGTCCAAAAGTTAAATTGGAGGGGGACTTCCTCTGTTCCTAAAATGACTTTACAAATTTCATTTTCTTAACCTCTGTACTCATGTGGGAGGTTTATTGCCTGTTAGTTTGTATGTCAACAGAGGTTTGGGAAGGAAAGCCCCTAACAACTCTCCTCAAATCTCCTCTCCTTTACCTTTTGGCCTTTATAATCCTTTTTTTTCTCTTAGATAACATTTGATTTCAGTAAGTAGCAGACCCCATTGTCTGGAATCTTTAACATGTTGACCCTTTTAAATATAAGACAAGATGAAATCAAATTATTTGGGAAAAATAATGAATAAAAATTACCTCCATTACCTTTAGAAATCTAAAATGATCCATCTAACTCTTATGATTAATATGTGATTTAAGTGAACACCTGCTCCTTCTTTTTTTCTTGTACAGAGATGTTCACTGTTTCTTTCACTACTTTTCCAGAATTTTTAATTCATGTGATATCCCTTGAACTCTAAAAGAGCACTGAAAAAGAAGCATTGTGAGTCTTGGAAGTGAACTATATTGTCATGCCAGGTATGCAGGATGCAGAGCTAAACCAAAAGCATCCTGAGTGGAGAGCTGGCAGTGTCAGGTGTGCCCAGAGGCACTGCAGGGGTTGCACAAAGGGCACACGGGGCTGCCGAGTGTGGCCGCGCAGCCCGAGCATATCGGCTGCTGGGCAAAGGAGGTGTTATTTAAGGACTTAAAGAACAATATTTGTCTTAACCAGTGTCCAAACCACAAAGCATTGAACTCTCGGAACGGCATGGAAGCACATTTGGAAGTACGTCCTGTCTCACCCCCGCCTGGCACACGCCCTTCGTGCGTGGAAGCCTCGCAGGTGGCCCTGGGGACTCCTGTGCTGCAGGGCCCTGCAGGCTCTGCCTTGCTCCTGCTGAGAGCTGGCCCTGGCCTTCACAGCCCTAACGCAGAAATTCCTACAAAATGTTTTGGTCCTCTGGCATGAAACTGTGCCAGACGCGCATTTTGGCAGCACTGGGTCCCATGAGACCCCAAAGTGAATGTAATATCAGTAAACTAAGTTAAAATCGTGTATGAAACGACAGAGGAAGTGCTGAGCAGTACAGAGCTTATTCACCCTTCACCTCAGACAGGACTACTGGGATGCTGTGACAAAAAAAGAGGAAGCTCTGGGAAAGGAGCTGCTGTTGTAAACAAGCTTGGTAAAGGTCTGGTTTCATTTTGTGTGCTTCAGTTACAATATGCAGCAAAACACTGGCTGTTCCTGACGTGTAATTTTTCTTGCCTCTGACTCCTCTCCATGCAGAAATTTCCATCTTTCAAAAACTTACTTCTTTATTCACAGTGTATTTTCCATGGTGGGACCATGTTTTTAATGCAGCAGAATTACAGCTGCTATTAAAAATTTGTTGGTTCAGATACAGAAAGAAATCCCAAGATCCTAAATCCAGTGTAGTCAATAGAGAGACAGCTATATAAAGATTTGTGTCAAAACCAAAACAAAGAAGGAAAAAAAAACAGAGTAAGCTGAAGGCCATTCAGACTGATGAAGCAGAAAAAGACAAGCAACCAAGTTTTTCATTTTTGAAAGAGTGGCAATCTTCATCTTGTTAAGGTAGAAGAGTATGTTTCTCTCACTCCTGTGCACCGGAGCGATACTGTCTTTTACATTCTAATTTTAAGCTCTGCAGCTTGGCACTGGCAAGATTTTCCCTTGGTTGCTTCTTGAATTCTTGACCATTGCAGCCGAAAACATTTTTCCATTACTTATGTATTTATCCACAGATAAATGCTATTGAAGGAAAAATTTAAAAATAGAAAAGCTCTTATGACTATGAATTAATTAAAGCTTAATATTTCCATGAAGATTAAGTAGGCCTACTCAGTCTCTTTCCCTAGGATGTGCCCTTCTCTTTGTGCGCTGTAATCAAGCAGTTTGCCAATCACTGACCTTGGAGTGATAGATTTGGCTGTCTTGCATTCCCTTTAAGCCTTCTGCCCAATTTCTTCCCTGACTTTAACCCCAAAATTGTATTGACTTAGAGGTAATTCTTCAACAGCTTTATTCACGCAGTCTGGAGACTCAGCATTCTGAAAGGCCCTGTTTTGTTTGTCTCTTAGTTCAACAAATGGAAGGCGCAAAACAAAGTGTTGCAACAAACCAAAAGTTTAATCTGGTGTGTTTATAACCTCATTCTTGGTTCTCATGCAGGTTTCTCAACTTCTGCTTTCTATTTACAGTATGCCTGGCAATAATATCAAATTTTAGTAGCCTTGGTAATGTAGTGAGTAAAACATGAAAAGTAAAACATGTAAAAGCACTAGTAAAACATGAAAAAGGAGAACTATCTTAGTGCAGGCTATTTCTACTCACGGACCCACACCATGTTCACCTGATTTTCAAACTTCGGGCTCTAGCTTTTGGCATTTTCTGCAGCAAAATGCAGAAATACCCATTCCCAAGCTGTTCAGAGGGACAACCCCATAGAAGGGCAAGAGGAGTGACGACGAGTTTTTAACAAGGCAGCACATGGGAGTGTGTGATGAGGTCTGCTCTGCCTTCTTTCATCACAGCTGCAGTGTTAGCTGTATTTCTCTTTT
>VYZQ01053597.1:1361-26441 GCA_013400655.1 Mystacornis crossleyi | reverse complement strand
TTGGTTCCTTTAACTTCTACCAATAAGACAACTTTTTCCTTTTGTTTCGCTGTTTTATTTTAAAGTGGATGTCCCTGCAGTGTCTGCAGGGAATGGCAGTTTCTTTGCTATGCCTTTCAACAGCCATCCAGTGAGCTGCACCTCCCTAACTAACCAGCACATGTCGTTTTCTGTTCCTGCTGCCCATGGACTGGAAAGAAGCTTCATAATTTCTGGTACGTAGAGTACAGCTGTAGGTGTGCACTTGTGCACAGGCTGATTTACACAAGGAGAAAACTCTCTTATAAATCTTGTCATTGGCTGTGAGCAGTGGCAGGAAAAACAGGTATGGCAGCTGTTTCAGTCCAGAACTTAAAAGCGTGGCANACCAAGAGAATCCAGGCTTTGCAGGTCCTCCTCAGCAGATATTTAACTTTGTTCTTGAAAATGGCACATCTGATGTTATAGTACATCCAGGTAAGAGCAATAGCCTTTCATCCACATAAAGAGGCATAAAGTGCTAAAAAATCAATGCTGCCAACAGCAGTATTGATTAAATTCAGTTACTGATAGCTATGATAGGCTGAAAACTACGCTTTGTTTCTTGCCAGTGCTGACATCTTCCATGGAAACATTCGTATCTCCAAGTTTTCCAGTTAATTTATATGGTAAGTAGAAAATTGGCGTTTATATATGTACAGCACTTTGAACTGAGAGAGGAATCATATTGCTTCTACTCAAAGTCAATTCCCCCCTCCAAGCTTTACTTATATTGACCTCACTGAGGAAAATAAAAATTGATGGCATTTCCTTCTTTGTATTGATTACTGGCTGCTTAGTCTGATCCAAAATAAAGAACAGGTAAGGGTTGTAGAGCTATAGGTTCAGCAGCCAATCCACTGTGTTTGCTATGACATCCAGGTTCTGGAAGAAGTCATGTTTAGTTAAAACATTGCAAAGCTCAAGGTGCTGGAGCACCCTCAGAAAGTGAGAGATGATCTGATGCTGGCATGGCCTGAGCATCTTAAATGCTCGGTGCTGGCAGCCAGACTGCAGCCAGCTCCCATGGAAGCCCAAACCCAACATGATAACAACTTATTTAACTTAACAATACTGAAGCCTTATGCACAGAAATGCTTATAAAGAAATCAGAGCCATGGTCAGGATATAACAGTCCCAGTTCAGGTAACAAACTTCCCTGAGACACTTTTCTTCCAGCCCTCGGAGAGCTGCTGGAACCTGGAGCTTGGGATCAGAGTCGTTTCTGGTCCCTGTGCCCAGTACAGGGGTTTGTTGCCCTCTGGTGGCTTCCACCACCCCAAAAGCAAAAGTATAACGTGGAGATTAAAAGGCAAATATCCCTAGGTGTGGGGGAGTCTTGTAGATTGTAATACTGTTTATGTGAATGAACAGTGCTGATAATTCCCACTGATTTACTGCAGCACAACATATGTATGCCACAAGCCTCGGAATTCCAAAGGAAGCAGCAGAAAAATTAGCACGTAAGATGCCAAGCCACTTTATTTTCCTTTTTTTAAAGTTTTTCACTCCTGACTGCTTTGACCAGTTTCCCATCTAAATGTCTCATTACAACTTCTTTTTCTGTTCTTCCATTCCGTTTTCTTAGTTAATTAAATAAACAGTAAATCCAAACCAGACACTTGCTTGCACAACCTTTCTTTATTAATATCTTTCTTATTGGAAGTCTGTGGTGCTTCACTTTTAGAAGCAACTCTGAACTCAAAACATTCTGAAGGTTGCTGGGACACAGGGTAGGAATTAATTTCCAGATCTCTGAAACTCTGAGATTTGTAATTCTTTTAGACCACATTCTACATCAAATGATCAAGATGATATTATGGTATGAAACACATTTGCACATATCTGGGGGGATTAATCTGTTTGGATTTGGGTGGTATTTTGCACATCTCTGCTGTGTGTGGTTACGAGGCTCTGAGGTTGGGTTTGTTACAGCCTCTGTCAACTGAAATTCTGTCTTGCATCTGCAAAGCTCTTCCTACCAGAAGTTCTGCAAAACTGATGCTCTGCAATTACCAATCTGTAGAAAATGTGCTCTCTCTGAAAAATTCCCAGTTTCTTTGCATAAAGCAGACACTGTTCATCTGACCCAAGTGCAAAAGTCTGCAGTAGTTAAAAAACAAACAGGTGAAAAGAAAGGAAACTGGACAGCAACAGGACCTTTTCAGTAACGGGTAAATACTGTTACCAACAGTCACTTCTCTGTGACTTTCATCCTTAGTGCGTGGTTACAAGGTGTAGAATAACAAAAGGAAGCTGTTGCTTTTGAAGACAGACTGAAGCACTGTGTGTGAACATGAATTTACACAAAACACTGACATTTGAAAAGAACAGTGGATGTCACCTCTAAAGGTAGATCTGCTTCACACAACTGTCAGAACAGCTGTGGTAACGTTTGGTGCCATTCTGCCTCCACCAGTGCACATCAGCAGAATTCTACTTGTCAGAGAATTTTTTTTCATTTTCCTTGTAAAATTAACAAAGTATCTCTCTTACTCTGAATATATGCTGCAATGAACTTGAAAATTTGCATTAATCTTATTGATAAAATTAGTAAAGCTGAATCACTGATTATCTAGGCATCTTCTTCAAGTATACTGTTTTGGTTTTCCAGATTTAGAAAAGTCTCAAGGAGTTCAAGATTCCATAATTCCTGCTAAAGAACCTTTCAAAAGACCAGGTGAGTTTAGAACTCTTGAACTTAAACCTTCCAGTATTTTTTGGAAAAAGATTCTGTGTTTCCCTCCATACAGAAAAGCTACTTGTAGGAATCATTCAACAATTTGTGAAGCTGTTCTGAGGGTCTGAGCACAATTTCTGGTTTCAAGATGTTAGACTTGGCTTCCTTGAATTCTACTTGTCAGAGAACTAAGTGTACTTAGGTACTAAGTGCTTAAGGTAAGTGTAAGTGTACTTAGGTGGTTTTACCATCTCTAGAGAGAGCTCCAAAATTACACAGTTCATAGAGCTGAAAGTGTCTGTTGTGCCTGCACTTCTCAGCTTCAGTTGAATGGGGTAAATCCAGACCTATGGGCTTTATGGGAATGCCTGTGCTTTCACCAGATTGCAGTTAGGCACTTAAAGCACCATGAAATGATGTTGTAGTTTGTGGACTGGTTCCTTCAGTCTGTGTGTGCTCTTTATTTCTCTAGAGCAAGTGGAAACTTTCTGTTCATCCCTTAAGGATTATTTCCGAGACACGTGCAAATCTGTGACCGTGGAGCGGGAAGTAAATCTGGATCACCTGTTCATTGATGGGACACTTGTTCAAAGTCAAACTGAAACCAAGGCTGGAAAGAATAGTGCAAAAGCAATGGAAAAGGAGCTGGTAACTTGCAGCCTGCAAGAGAAGGAAAAGACAGCCATTGATAGAAGCCAAATATTTCAAATTCCACCACGTAAAGACTTAGAGACTAAAGTGATTGTGGTGCTGGGAAAAGCAGGAACGGGCAAAAGCATTCTTGTTCAGAAGATCTGCCAGGACTGGTCCAATGGAGAGTTTTCTCAGTTTGAATTTGTATTTTGGTTTGACTGCAAGCAAATAAGCTTGCCTGAGAAGCAATACAGCCTGAAGGAGCTGCTACTTGAATTTTTTGTAAAACCTCAAGAGGGAAGCAAAGAGATCTTTGAGTATATATTGCAAAATCCTGCTAAAGTCCTTCTGGTTTTTGATGGTTTTAAAGGATTGCACGATCACGAGAATTTTCCTCGTTGCTCAGCCAGCCAGCCTGAAAAGGATTTGTGCAGTATAAAGGAGCTGCTTTCAGGACTCATCCAAAAAAAGATACTCAATGGCTGTACTTTATTATTTACAGCAAGACCAAAAGACAAACTGTACCAGTGCGTGTCCAAAGTGGATAAGACTATTGAAATAGTAGGATTTTCCCCTCAGCAGAGAGAATTGTACATAACCAAATATTTTGAAGGATCACCCTACTGTGAAAGTGCACTGAAATTAATCAAAGAGTGTGAGTACTTGTTCAGTCATTGTTACAGCCCCGTTATGTGTAGATTTGTTTGTTTTGTCTGTGAGGCAGTGCTTGAAATGGGAGAGAAAAGTCTTCCTTCAACTCTTACTGAAGTCTTCCTGAAATTTTTTCAGCAGAAGATAATGCTTATGCAAACAGATGTTACAACCACACAAAATCAAGAGAGTCTTGCTACCCTAGCCCGTATAGCCTGGTGTCTTGGAGAAAAGCACCAAAGCGCCATGAAAAGCCATCTCCTTCCTTCTGTGGAAGTTAAAGAGTTTGCTCTCAAGTATGGGCTTTTCCTGCCATTTGCGCTCCCCAGACATTCAGATAGTGAAGAAGAGGAATTTGGGAGCACATTCTCTGATTTTGCTATTCAGAATTTCTTGTGTGCACTTCACCTCTTGTTAGCAGAAGAGCTCAGGGATAAAAATCTAACAAAGTACCTGTCTTTTCTATCCAAGAAGAAAAAACCTTATAACTGGTTAGATTTAATGCCTCGATTTTTGGCTGGTTTGATGTTTCTCCAGGATGACCCCTATTTCTGCTCTCTTTCAAATGAGGATGCAAAACAGTCAACCAAGAAGCAGAAAACACTCTTGAAATACATTAGAAGGCTGCAGATTAATACTCTCTGTCCAGAGAGGTTGCTGGAGCTTTTACGTTGTGTTTATGAAACACAGAACAATTATCTTCTGCAGCACGTGGCCTTAAGACTCGAGCCAGACTTGTCTTTTCTGGGCATAGTTCTTACACCACCTGATGTCCATGTACTGCACTCAATTTTGAAAAGATCAAGAAAAGAGTTTTCCTTGGATTTGCGAAACAGCGGCATCGACGTGCAAGGGCTGCGAGCCTTGGTCAGCCTGAGGAATGTGACATCGTTCAGGTTGGTCACTCTCTGTACCCCACAGGAGTAGCCATAGCACTGAGTAGGTGACACTTCCATGCAACAGCAGCAGTCACATCTGTTGGTTTTGCATGTTTTGTCACAGGGCCTCCCTCAGTGACACAGTCAGGCTGTGGAAGTCTTTAGAACAGACAAAAGACTACGAACTGCTGAAAGCATCCACAGAGAAATTTGTTCTTGATCCCTTTAAGGCAAAGACAATGAAGGACATCAGTGACCTCTCCGACCTTGTAGAGATGCAGGAGAAGATGATGAATTGGTAGGATGATTTATGATCAAAACTCCTCTTACACCAGCAGTTTATGAGAACAGGGTTTCACTACCAGTGCTGGACAATGGAGTTGCCTGCTTGTCCAGAGAAGTAACTAAGGCAGTGCCAGCTCCTGTGTCAGCTCAGGGGGTTCTCCTACCCTGATGTGAGGTGGCTGTCACGGTAGGGAGGAGCAGTGACAACAGACCGTGCAGAGCAGTCATCAGAACTGCCAGGAAAAAAGCCAGCTGTCATTTCTCTTTAATCTCTGAGTATGCCATCTTCCAGTGGCTCTCAGTTACATAACTTGGGCTGATTCTTTCCCCCTGTAGCACCTGGGCATAAATGAAAGCCTGTTTTGCACTGGTCCCAAATGGCCTGAGTCAGTCCTTTAGCCCAGGAGGTAAAAGTTTGTGTTCCGTGGTCTAGAAACCCCGTGTTCCATCCCTGCTGCTGATGTAGCTAGGGCATTGGTTGCAATTAAAACCATGCAGAAATAAAGTTCTGTTGTTTGGGTTTTTTAAAATGATGACTTCGATTTTAACACGGGTGGAGTATTTTGATTAAAATATAGACGAATAGACAAATAGACAATAGACAAAACAGTTTCATGTTTGACAGAAAATAGTTGATTCAGAAAAATGTATTTTGAAGTTTTATTGGAAAAAGAATTAACAATTGCACTATGAAAAGCAATTATTGGATTGAAATTACTCAGTTGAAGAAAGGTTGGAGCAGAAGTTACTCTGAAGTTTCCTGGTTCCTCAGTTAAGGCAACAGTGGTTTATTTTCTGTAAAAGTTTGCTAACAAATTATTTTTAAAGCACAGTTTTGGCTGCTAAGATATTTATCATACTCTGGTTCTACTATGATTTATTTAGTGTGCAAGAAACATCTGGTTGCACCCGCTATGAAATTCCTGCCATCAGAAACCTCAAAAAACTCGAATTTGCGTAAGTGCTAAACTTCTACTGATTGAGATGGTTGTGTTTAAGGAGGAGCAGTTGTGGATGTTGGCTACAGCCATTGCACTGATGTATAGTCAGCTTAAACCCCATTAATTGCTATCTTGCTATTCTCTGAACTAGACTTATTAAGTTACGGCCAAAACTCAAAAAGCATAATTTCTGCATAATGGCTCCTGCAGTGATACAGATCAACAGGGCTCTACCCATTTTGTTTGGTTTTAGTGCAAATTATCTCCTTACCACCAGGTGTAATTTTGTGCCACAAGGCATAAAACATCTTGACTGTGATCCAACTACCTAGGAAATATTTTTCCCCCCAGAAACACTCAGCTTTTCTGAGTCTTCTGACATAATTTTCTACCGTATCAGAGCTAAGGGCATGAGAGGATTACATCAGAGAATGCCTCCCAAATAAATTATTTAGCACCCTTTCCTGGAAGACAGAAGGTTGACTTGGTAACACTACTTTAAAAGTGAGGGTTTAGTAACACTTCTTTTTTTTCCCCCCAAACTGTAAGCAGCCTCCAAGGCTGTTCTATTGCTCAAAATATCCTGCCATAGCACGTGGATTCATTTGGGCAGAAATTGCAGCAGTGCAATAGAGAATTTTCATCAGGTCTTCACCTGTTTCCTGCTCTGCTGATCCAACTCAACCTGGGACCGCTATGCTTGGCCTCACTTCTGATTTTATGCTGCTTTCTGTCCTCCTTTCCTCTTCCTATTTCCCTTTATTTAAATTTTGTTCAAAATTCTAATCCTTTTAACTAGCTGAAATTGTTCTGATACCAAAGGAACTCCCAATAGGATCTGAGAGACAAATGCTTGGATCATGAATATCAAAGTGCAATTTAAGCTTTAAGCTGCAGCAAAATGTTGATCTTAAGTTAGACTGAATTTGCATTAGTTGGGGGAAAAATAATGTTGGTTTCATTTCAGTTATACTGAGATAGACATATATTTCATCTCAAGATTATACTTAAAATGAAAAACATGAAAAAGGTAGAGAAAGAACAGAAATACAAGAATCTAAAACAAGTGAGATGAGTCTTGGCAAGAGGAACGAAAAAGTGGCAAATGGCTGTCCCACTGCTGCTCTGCAAGCTCTGTCCTGCCTGACCTCAGCCTTGTTGGTTCTCATCTGGAGGCTTCACAGCAGAATTCCTTGGGACAGGTGGTAGGGAATGGCTGCTTCTGAGGAGTGTAAACTAGTTTATATTGGGGGCTGCAGAGAAAGAACTTAAAAATTCATGAGTTTTGCTGCTTGTGAGCATGTGAAAAACCTGCTGCATCTGTATTTTCTTCCAGGCTGGGTCCAGCATGTGGCCTTCAAGGATTGCTAAAACTCGTGAAAATCCTTGCAGCATTTCCATCACTTCAGCATTTAGAGTGAGTTCTGCTAAAGATTAACTTTGCCAATGCTTCTCCTCAGCAGCCCTTGATGATGGAGGAGCTCTCTTACCCAAGAAACAATTTATTTGCCACCAAGACTCCTTGGTTGAAGACCAAACTGAACAGCAGAAACACTCACAGACTGTGACAGCAGGCTGAAAGCTGACACTCCCCATCCTCCCTCGACACACCTGGTGGTGGTTTGTTCAGAGCCCCTCAGTCCCTCCCTGGGGTGTTCCTGGGTGCTTAAAGGTTCCGTACAGAGCCTGGGTGCTCCCCCCTTCCTGCCCCACCACTGATCAGCTGCCTGCAGTGACTTCTGTCCTCACTGGAGCTCCAGAACATCCATGACAAACCAACTCTCTCATAATTTTAAGCTCCTTTACACTAGAAACAATTGTACCAGCAGTAGTCAGTGTTGTGCCATGGCATCTGTGGGAAGGGTACTGGGTTTTGAGAGGGCCTTTGGCCTTACTCAGCCCAGTGGCCATTTGTCTGTAGTGTGTCTGGCCTTTTCGTGATATCTCAGGAAAACAATACAGCTTTAAAACTGAATACACCCAGTATACCCCAGCATTATCTGTCAGATTAGAAGGGGATCCAGTATCTGAAATTGTGACTAGATATGAGGAAAAACTTCATGTTTAATACCCCCTCTCTGGAAAAGGAGCTGTTTAGGCACGGATTTACAGCCTCTGCTGGATTTTGTCAGTTCCTTATTTTTGTGTGCACAGGAAATCTCATTTCAGCTTAGCTGGAACACAGCTATTTCATAACCATTTTAATAATCTTGCATATCAAAGGAAATGGGTCAAGCCATTCAACTAATAAAAAAAATTCTTAGGCTGTAAATTTGGGCAGCAGAAAGCTGCTTATTAGAGAAGCTGTAATTTGTGTGATGCTTCATGCTGACTGGGGCTACTGCAGAGAAGAAGCTCTTCAAGATAGATAGAGTGGTCTCTGAGGTGAATAAACCACAAAAATTTAGATTAAAAGGGAAGCTAATTCTCTCTTTGTCGTCACACAGCCTTGATGCTCTGAGTGAAAATGGCATAGGAGATGAAGGAGCAAAAAGTCTATCTGAAGTCTTTCCAACCCTGACATCACTGGAAACATTAAAGTAAGTGCAAGGTTAACAGTTCAGGGCAATTTTCAAAAGAAACAGATTAAATCTTGAGGCTTAAAGGGACTGTGTGTTAACAATTATGGGCAAAAATATCCCGTGGGCATGGAAGACCAATGATCCTATGGAGATACTTAATGGGTACACTCATTACACAAATAGGTTAATCCTTTCTGACTTCCCTTCAGGGGCTCTATTTTGCCTTCTTCTCTGCATTTGGTCAAAAAAGACTGTCCAAACTATATTTTTTAAAAATTGAAAATGAATTGCCCCCACATTGTGATAAATTAGAATAAATGTGCTCAACTAACAAAGTGATCTCACTTACTGCAGTTTATCACAGAATAAAATATCAGACCTGGGTGCAGAGAACCTTGCTACAGCTCTCCCTTCCTTGTCTTCCTTAAAAACACTAAGGTGAGTAGTTGTATCCTGTTGAGTTCTTTTGTACAACATACCTTGCTGTGTCTGTCAGAAACTACTGAACGTGGAGCAGAGGTAACACTGTGCAGCAGCCAAGCTTTTGACTTCATTCTTGCATCAAGTCTTCAGAAAGAAGAGGACAAGAAGTATGACAGACACACAGAAGGGTATCTCGGGAATATAGCAAGGACTGGACTGATTTTTAAATCCAGTNCTTCCTTGTCTTCCTTAAAAACACTAAGGTGAGTAGTTGTATCCTGTTGAGTTCTTTTGTACAACATACCTTGCTGTGTCTGTCAGAAACTACTGAATGTGGAGCAGAGGTAACACTGTGCAGCAGCCAAGCTTTTGACTTCATTCTTGCATCAAGTCTTCAGAAAGAAGAGGACAAGAAGTATGACAGACACACAGAAGGGTATCTCGGGAATATAGCAAGGACTGGATTTTTAAATCCAGTCCATAATATCCACTTATGAATCATGCCCTGCACAGATGTGCACCCAGGGCCACCCAAAGTTGTGTTTGCTGATATAGGGACAATGCTCCACTGGGATATCTGGCACAGGCCTGAATGAAGTAGGGAATGCAAGAAACCTGGTGTGCAATTCTGGAGTAATTTGGTGATGTGGAAGTCTTTTGAATGCTGCACCCCAAATCTTTGAGCTTCATTTTTTGGCAGATTTTTAATTTGATCTATTGTAGACAGAAATGTTCTTATTGTCCATAGAATAATAGAATCTAGACTGATTTTTGCTGTACCTGGGCAAGGTGAAGAAGGACGTGGCCATTTGCCTTACTTGATACAGGAAATACGAACGTGTGTTTTAAACTTTAACTGCAAATAAGGATAAATTGAAAGTTCAGATGTACTAACCATATTTGAAAACCCTTGATCCAACATCTGTTTACAATATCCATTATTCAATTGTGACTATACTGGTCTGATTTTCTGCAGCTTGTACAATAACAACATTTGCGATTTTGGAGCAGAAAATCTGGCAAAGGTTCTTCCTGCAATGACATCTTTAAGAGTGCTGGAGTGAGTATGAAATCTTTTGAGATGGCCCAGGAAAGCGTACTTCCTTGGAGACTGAAAATGCAAATGTTCCGTGTATGGTTTTAGAGGAGACAGAAACTGAGAAAGAAGATTTGGGGGAAATTTCACAGGGAAAATGTGCTTCTGCAGAATCCAGATAGTCAGTGTTTAGAAAGGATTAAGGAACACTTCACCATAAACACAAAAATATTGGTGTTAAGGTGGGAGAATAGGGTCACCGGAAGCGGGAGAATGACCTTAGATATATAGAATAAGGAATCCCTCAGATGAACTAACATGATGAAGTTCCCATTCAACCTTGAATTACCTATTTTGGGTTCTTTCCTTTTTTGATTCTTACCCCATCTGCAGATTATCCTATATAGTATTTTTGATGTTGAATTAAATGTTTGATTACACAGTTTGATTTGGATTAACAAAGTTGTTTTTATTCCTCAGTGTTCAGTATAACAAAATAACTGGTGTTGGAGCACAGCAGCTGACTGACAGCCTACGAAAATGTCCCCACATAAAGAACTTGGTGTAAGTCTCTTGACAGGCTGTTTGCTGTATCTTCATCCTGTAAAACTGGGTTAGAGATCATGCTAAAGCTGCCTTCTGTATTTGTCAGATTTATAAGAAGCACAAAAGAAGACATCACCAAAACGCAAAAGCAGAGATGTTGAAAAACATTGTCTCTGGTTTTCAACTGCATTAATTTACAGTGGTCCCAGGCAGTCGAGCTTGTCTTGCCTTTAACAGTTTACACTGAGCCTCCCTTTGTTAATCTTTTATCCTCCCAGAGAGCCAGACCTACTCTGGGCTGCACCACTTGTGTTTGAGGGATAAACAATGAGCAGCCATCATTAGAGGTTAAATAGACTGAAGCTACCAGCACCCATTCAGAGGAAGGGAGTTTGATGGAAACTTCGAGAACAGTTACAGAGGCAGGAGTGCAGTTGTGTCCTGTAACCAGAGTCAACAAGGTTGTGGAGTGCTGAGTGCTTTTTTCTAAATCAAAATGCATTTTCCTTTCCTCCATAGCTTACATAGTTTCATAGCATGACAGTCAAAGGGAAAGACAACTTAAAAAAAAAAAAAGGAGAGAAGAAAACAGCAACAACAACCAAAAAAAGCCACAAACATACCAAACATATCAAAAGGAGGTGAAACAAATTATTCTTCTTAAAATCTCTTTCCTTTCTGAATTTGCCCTTACAGGATGTGGACTCCCACAATTCCCTATGGAGTTCTTGAACACCTTCACCAGCTTGACTCCAGGATCAGTGTGTAGATTCAGAGGATTCCATAAAGGTAACATAAACCTTGGCTGCCTGAGACAACCAGGTTTGTTTCCAGGCTCAATGGCAGGAGGCACAGCAACAGCATCCATGTATCTATGGACAAATTTGGAGATGCTGCCCTAGAGTGGCACAGAGCAGTGTCACATCAGGCCCCCTTTCCCTCACTCACCTTGCATCCTGCACCTCCCTGGCAGCTGCACTAGCAGACTGCAAGTGCTATATTAAGAAAAATGAACTTCTAGAACTCCCAGTCCAGCCCAGTTCAGTGACTGGCAGCTGCCCTGCTTACCTTCCCTTTTCTGTTGCAGAAAACTGAAGCTCTGTGTACCTCTCATGTTTAATAGATTAGTTCTGTACTCCTCAGAGCTTGTTTTGGGTTGATTTTTAGTAAGTCCTTTCACTTTTCCTTTGTTTAATACAAATTCTCAACAGCTGCTTGTCTCACTATGCAGCTGTACCTGTACTGTACTCAGAGCAAAACACTCCTCCTACATTCCTTGTTCTCAGTCTCATTGTGTGGTTTAGCCATTGGCAGCCACTTTTACTTCACTGATTCTGCCTGCACAGTTTCAAGGATCCTTGCAGTGTTGTATTATGAAGAATTTAATAAGTTTTTCAATGATTGCCAGGATCTGACTGCCTTGATGGTCCTGGGCTGAAGGAGCTGCAGCCAGGATGGGAACTTGGGGGGTTTGTGTAGGATTTCTGTTTCCAGTTTTCTGCCATGTGCTTCCTCTTGTTCTTAAAAAAATTATGCAGGTTGCATCAGTGAAATGATCCCAGAAGAATGAGATGCCAGAGTCAAGGCAGATATCAGATGTGCTCCAGCTTTCTTTAGATGGCTAGAAAACAAATCGCAGTGTGACCACCAGCTGCCTGAGCCATGCTTTGAATGGGCCTGGCCATGGAATGGCTGCAGTTGCCAGTGGCTCCCTGGACTGTGCAGTGAGCCAAGCTTTCGCACGACTCCTGCTCTCAGTGCAGTAATCACCAGATGTAGACTGGGCTGTTTGTAGGGCACTGACCTGGCTGCAGGTCGTGGAAGATTCAGGTGCTGCAGCAGCTTCGCAGACCAGCTTTACACAGCAGCAGTGAAAGGTTGTGCTGCTCCTTACCAGCCCCCAGTCAGCTGAGTCTTTGTCCTGTTGAAAAACCCGACCTACGTGAGAAAGGCGACGGTAGGGATATGAACGCTGTGAGGAAACCTGCATTAGCACTGGGGATAAATGGTAGCAGGAAGCCTGGATCCTGTCTACCAACCTTGAAACATCCAGCATCCACCAGTCGCTGTTGTCTGTTTGCAGAGCTCATCAGATCTATGATTCTGGTAATCTTAATCATGATTAGTCTGGTGGCTGTACATCTAATGTTCTGTTTTCATCATTTCACAGGTGTCATAAAGAAGAGGGGAGACGTCCTCTGTGCTTTCCTATCTTCTTGCTGCTTTATGAATTGGTGTTTTCATGTTTGTTGCAAAAAAGTCACATTTAAGTTTCTAAGTAATGCCTCAATTGGGTGAATTACAGAGTTTTAAATGCTGTTCAAAGACCCAGCTGTATTTCTACTGAAGTGAAAAAGAGTTAAGCAACATCAAGTTTCAAAGATGAAAATAGCATCTGGATGATGTGACCACCATTAACGGAGACCAGGAACCACCAGGATACTGATACTATAAAATTCCATCATTGATTCATCAAAGAGCAAACTGAAAGCTGCTCAAGCTGCGACATCTGAAGCACTGACAGATCAAATTGATTGTTTCATGGTGCCAGTGGTCACTGCCATCAAATTTGGTCTGAAGATTTTGGACTTTTAAAGCTCAGTGTTACAGATTTCACCTGTCTGTAAGGCCTGATTTGAAGCACTAGGGTGAGGAGCATAAAAATAATCATCAGCCCTAGAAAATGTTCTGCTATTATAAGATTATCCACAAGAATCTAGAAGTTACTCTTTTCTTCATGCTAATAATCAGTGCTGCCTTAAGGGATAGAAACATGTCTTCTATGACTTGTTACAGAATCCTTCAGAAAGACTGGGGGGAAAAAAGAAAGAAGTAATGAAAAGAAAGGAATTAAAAGCGAAAAACTATGAAGCATTTTCCTAACATTATTGCAGAAATCCAAATGGATAAAAATAGCCAATTTATTGCACACAAATCCTCAAAGTGACAATCTTTGAAGGTTTTTACTTCATCTCAAATGAGAACTTCAGATTCATATACCTGGACTGGTATTTAATTTCTTAAATGCAGCTGGCAGCATAAATGTTTACAAGCACTGATTTCATACTTGACAGTGACATCACTACTGTGTGTGGTTTATGTGGCCTTCTAGTACAGAGTTTTGAGAAACCGGGCAATCACAGACCAAAGCACATTTCAAAGCACTATCACGCCTATGCTGCTGGTCTCAGTCATATGTGGGCCAAATATTCTTCCTGCTGACTGCAACAGCAAACCAATTGTCTCTTTTTTTCTTTTATTTCTGCTCTGTGAACATGAGGAGAACTTACGATTGTACAGAGGCAATTGTCAGGTCAGGACCACCATTCTGGCTTCCTGTCCAGATACAGTCTGAGACAGAACAACAGAAAGGGATGGAAAAAGCTAGGAATGCTCAAAATGCTGCAAATTGGGAAGTCTCTACTTCATAGTTAGCTCAGGGTAAATTCAGCAACTTCTTAGAAATCTCTTCTGCTAGGAAGCACTGACAATACTGACCCAAGGATCTGTGCAAACTAGAATCTCTCAGCTGACCTCCCAAATACTCGGTTTCTTGGTGTTTAAAAAGTCCCCAATTTAACCAGTTCAAAACCACAATCTTCATATTCTTTCCAGCAAGTTCTACTCCTCTGCTTAAGTTTCCGTGCCTACAGAATCTTGACATCAGGGATGTGGACAAATTAAAGAGAGTGGATAAATTAAAGAAAGAAGGGGGGAAGGAAGGTCTATTTGTTGTTTCTGAGAGCAGGGAATCAGATATAACATGTGAGGGAATAGAGAGCAAGGTGGAAAAACTCTGTGGAGAATATGATTGCAATTAGAATGTGGTATTTTTCTTAACTATCTACATGGTTCTTGTCTCTAGCCAAACTCTAGCCAAAGCCATGGATAAAAAATCTTACTTATACTCTCCTCTTTGAGCTGCTTGAATGGGAGGTAGTTTGAGCCAAATCTTGTGTGATATTCCCATCACCCTGCGGCACTTCAGCCATGCGCATCCATGGTGAGCCTTTGTCTTGGCTTCTCTTAACTAAGCTTTGGATGACAAATGCCCCTTTAGGGATATATTCTGCAGCTGCACTTTACCGTGACTGAGTCTGAGAATGTGCTAAATATTACACAGGCAGTTGAGTGTTACAGGATGCTGTCTGGCCTGCTAAAATCATCTTGGGTGTACTGCTGTTCTCCGAGTTAGTGGGAGATGTGTGTTTATAATGTACAGATTTTAAATTTTGATACAATATTTTGATTGTCTTTACACACTTTTTTAAAAGTATTAATAAAAATAAGTATTCTGTGTAACAGTCCCTTGTAGTACCTGTTGAAAATTACTTTGGTTTTTCTCTTGGCAGCACTATGAAACCAGACAGAAACTGCTGGCTTCTGACACAGTAACAGGCTTGGGGCTTCGTTTTGCAGGGTAATGGAAAGCACTGAGTGTGAGGCAGACAGGATGGTCCTGCTGGCACTTAACAGTTCAGTGGTTTGGAAATGGAGAAATAATTCTTTCTTAACAGGAACAGGATCTTGCAATGCCAACTGACAGACTTTAAGTTCAGGATCAGGAGATACAAATGTGCTGACTGAGATTACCAGCTAATAAAAGCAAAAAGGGGTTTTCATCCTTTCTAAATCTTGGCAGTTAAAAATTCTAAAATTAATCCTCATTCAAAGTCTGGATATTCTTATGGCACCAAGCTCCTCTAAAATGCTTCTGTCAAGTGAGTGCCTTATACATAGAGACTGAATTCACTGGCAACCCACAAAGAAGCTGTTGTGATCAAATCTGTGTTCTAAAAAATCTTTTAGGATGAGAAAAATGCAGCTTTCTTTATGTCCATCTCTTTTTGTTGTCAAAGAAACCTTGCTAAAATGCCCAGGATTGTGTTATCAAGTAGTCAGAGCCTGTAACACTCTCCCCATCCTTTAAATGCAGGGAGCTGAGCTGTTCTGAGAAATGAGAAATCTTGATCTAAGATTCAGAACCTCCAAAGTGACTGACTCAGTGAAATTTGTATTGCTTTAATGTGCACTGTGGCACAAACTCACTGCAGAGAGCTTATTACAAACTGCTAGGTACTGCAGTAAGTACCAATAGTGACAAACTGAACCATATTCTTAAAATGGCTTATGTGGGACCCTGAAAAACTGAAAAATATCTCTGCAAACACTATGAATTAATAATTATAGAGGCATCAGGAATGCCCCCTTCAGTAGCAAAATTCAGTCTTTCCTGTGTTAGTACCAAAGGGGCACATGAACACAAGCTTGACAAGTTTTTAAACTTGGTTTTTCTTTCTGTAGGTACCTAAATGGGGACTTATCATCCCTAAATGTATCTTTATGTGTTAGAATATCGTGCCCTAAGTGACTTCATTCCTGAGTTGCTGTCCAGGGATTGCATGGAACAAAACACCTCTCAGTGTTTAAAGGTCCTGACCTGCACCTGATGAAATGTACCTTGGAGAAACACGACTTGGTTCAGTGCCAGTGCTTCCCCTCTTGCAGAAGCAGCTGTAAATTGCACTTGGAGCACAGAATTTTGGGAACTGGGAGCTAATTTCTACTGCCTAGGAGCTAAACTGTGCTATTTGAATGCAACACACAGGGAGTATCAGGATACACAAGTCTGTCATTGTTTCATGAGGGATCTAAACCATCACCCTCTTGTTCCTTCACACTGGCTGTCAAGAGACTCCTGACACCATCTGTCTGCATCGGGGAGCCCACGCTGGGAGCAGATGGCAGACAGACTGCAGAGGACAGACATCACACAGGGAGTGTCAGCAGAATTGTTTGCAATTCTGCTTTATCCAAAATGTTCTGGAGACATCAACTTGGTTTAACAACTGCAGTTACAAAAATCAGACTTTTCTAAAAAGCATAATGACAGTAAAACAAAACCAGTCCAGTGCCTGCCCTCAGTAACGTGTGGGTTCCCCCACCACAGTTCCTGATGTTTCAGTTCAGGTCTGATTTTTTAAGTAGCTGTTCATGAGAAGGATTTCCTACCTGCTGACCATCTCAGGAACCTGGATCTACTTGCAGGTACCTGCAGGAAAACTGGAATTTCCTTGAAAGCATATTTCAATTATTTTCTTTTCAAACTGAAAAATAACTCCAACACAACTGCTTAATTTTTCATGGAAAAGGTCAGTCTTTATTGTATTGCTTTCACATCTGTACATAGGAACGTGAGCTTAAACAATCTGCAAAGTATCCTGTGTTAAATAACAAATCCACCTGACTTATATAAAATTCACTCTCTGATCTATTTCAAAACTCTCATTTTAAATAAAATATCTTACTAGCACAGTTCTTGCCATAATACTCCCTGAACGGAACCTCCTTCAGTCACTCCTGCATATTTTCCCCTGAGAAAGCACTGCCTTTGAACTACTGGCTGGTAGAATTTTCAACGTGTGATTGTAAAACTGGCTTAAGCTGTATATAGAGTGTGTCCATTTGGGTGACATAGTATTTATTCAAAAGTTTATCAAATCTGAGTAACATCTTGATTTTCTGTTATAATGGAACATAGTTTATCTTATTTTTTCATACAGTCCATCCCAGAATTACCTATGGAAGCCCAGTATGGTGCATGAATCACTGCAGTTAGTGCACACACAAGAGGCAAAGACCATGAAGAGAAGTCACAACTGACAAGGTCTGATGACAACTCTTCTTGTTGTTCTCTTGTCCTTATTTTCATCTCTACATTTCAGAGTACAGTTTCTTTCCAGGACTTGATCCATTAGCCTGCTTATAATCCATTTCAGGTGTTTAATGAATCTGTTTAAAAGAAAACACATAAATACAGAGTAACCCTCCATACCTAAAATGGACAGAAAAGTCACTGAGTATGTGACATACAGCACCATGTTGTTGATTTATTGGAAAAAAAATTTAAAAATCAAACCCTTTTGTGACTATGGGTAATAATTCTCTGAGAATAAAAGACCTGCAGAACCTTTCAGAGAAATCAATGTCACAGTTTCTATTAACATCAGAGCACACCAGTCCTTAGGAATTTTAACAGAGCCATGAAGATACCAGTGTGAGGAGTATGAGAGTAAGCTGCACCACAGTGCATCACATCAATTACTAAGGGATGTTATTAAGAGTAAAATCAGCTGTTATATACAGTGGGGTAACTTATTTCATGCAGATTTGATATCTTTAGACCTACTTATTAAAACTAATGTTTGAACTGGCTACATTGTCTTGACTAGATACTGTTCATTGGAGTAGTTTTATTTTTTGGATCATTGTGTTAATTATGTATTGCCTACATTTGATGTAGTCTCTGATTTTGGCCACTTTTTCTTCTACTTTAGAGTCGCATTGTTCCAACTGTTTTGGATCTACTGGTAAGTAGTTACAGAGCTAAGTAACATTTTGGGGTAACTTCCTGGTCTTACTGGCAAGAATAAATTACTGTTATATTGCTGTATCCCAGTTTATCTAATTTGCCTTGACTGAGTCAAAGTATCCAACTGCTATTAGGAGGTGATTTTTTACTATCATCAGAGGTAAACACAAGGCTGAGAAGATTTCTGTAAGTAGAACCAGGGCTGTGGATTTCGAAGGCACTGGGCACTAGAGACAGCATCCATCCGGTCCTGTGGTTTTACAGATGACTAATTAGTGTAGTGCAGAATGGTGCAGCCCTGAGAGAGGATGACTGGGGATGAGTCTGTGCTGAGGAGGAGATGAGGCACAGAAGACCACGGAGCAGGTCCCCTGGCTGCCTGCAGCTGAGACATTTCTGCGTTGTGTGCAGCAAGTCTCTGGAAGGACAGCTCCTCCCTCCTTCCCCTTTATGGTTCTGAATGAAGAATGAACTGTGGTGGTCACACATTCTGCATGAGCTTGGACATGAGCAATAGTGTCATTAACAAAGGTGTTACAGGAAGCCAAAAGCAAATAGGTTGGCACAGAACCGGGGAAAAGGTTCTTTTATGGAAAAAGCAGATAATTTTATTATTTTATTGAAAGCAGATTTAAAGATTGGAAGCAAAGAATGAAGCTTGGTAGGAAAGAACTCAGTAGCAGGGTATACCAGGGACCAATTTTTATTCATCACCATTACTGACTCAGAGAAGAGGATGAATAGAGAAATATTCAAGACTGCAGAAAATAAGCTCTTTCAAGTATTCCGATCCTATACTGATAGGAAGGAAATCCAGAGGGATTTCATAACACTGAGTGGGCAAAGGGTGGCAGGTTTGGAAAACATTTGCTAAAGGGCTGGGCAGCAACATGCCATCTAACATCCTGCATTGTGGATTTGGGAAAGCACATTTTTGTGCACATTTTGCAGATTTTGGTCAGGGAGATGTGCTCTCCCAGAGGTGGAACCCAGGGCTGTGGGATCGTGGTCTGACTCATCACAACACTTCACATACTCCTGTGTGCCACTTACTGTAGATACTAGGTCAGAAACAAGAAGCAGTTTTGTGTCCTGTGAGGCATTTCTGTCAAATGCCTGTCAGCTACAGTACCTGCTAACAGAACACATCTGCTCAAAACCCTTTCTCTTAAAATGAAGACATGAAAAGGGGGAACAGCAGCTCTACCAGGTTACTCATTTCATGTTGATCTGATTGCTTTCCAAGTGGAACTAAAAACTGATCTACAGCAGACAGTTCAGTGAGGTTGTTAGTATTCTGCACTGTGGATCAGATTCTAGGCTGACTTAAAAATAGAACAGCAAAATGTATTGGGCCTCCAAAGCAAAGTGTAAAGCTGCCTAATGGAAGTTCCAAACACTGCTGTAGGGTTGCTAGTCCAAAACTGTACTTTGCTGTGGTAGATAATTAATGGGGTGTAAATTATACAATTGGCCAGGATATTCAATCCTGTCCTTCTAATTTTCAGATTAGAAATCTGTCCCTCAAATTTCATGAGAACTTATCTTTCAACAGAAAATTTTAAAAATTTAATAAAACAATGGACAATGAAGAGGTAGAAAATATTTTTATAGATTTTTCAAATCTCAAAACAAGACCTGTCAATAGCCTAGAACGTACCTGCAAGCACTAACAGTATGGCTGTAATAGTATGACTCTAGCATTAACAGCTCAGTCATGATATCTTTGTAAATTCTACCTCTGAAGTTACTGCTCCTCACAATGCAGGCTGGAACAAAGGACACATGGTGTGACTCTGTTTCATCTCCTGACACTTTCTGCTTTCTGTTTCCTCATTTTCTGCAGCAGTGTTTCAGATCTCATGGCCTGTTTGGGCTCTACTGCCTGGGCAACCCTTGGGTCTTTTTTTCTGGCCCTGCAAAGAATATTTAGCCCTAAGTCTGTGAACTGACCTCGAGTTTTCCCCAGCAATCAATCACTCAGTGCACATCATCATTTTCCATTATACCATTATTTCCCATATATGGTTCCTATTTGTCTTTGCCTTTTATCACATATATTAAACACATGCTTGTGTCTTCAGAGAGCATCATTCAAACTATTCAGCTTTTTTTTCTTTCCAAAGCTGTAGCCAAAGTAGTAAAATTCAACTGTGAAAAGAAAGACAGTCTGACAGTTTCCCTGAAAGACTGGAAAGATTAAGCAACTTGTGCATATTTAATCCTTTGGGATACTTGTACTCCTTATAAGCTAGGATCATTATGAGGGGACAAATGCAGGGAGTTAGAGACTAAATGTCTCTAAACAAATTATTCTTTTCTTCTATTTTAGGATTTCTAGTTATTAGCTGAACTATAGTTCACTGTGCCCCTCCTCCAGAGGAAACAAACATGAAGAATTAAATTGGACTCATTTCTTAATTCCTTTGACAGCTTAAAAGTGGTAATTGGCTATTGCCACCTATTGAAGCAATTTATTACAGAAAGCCTAATTTTTATAGGGAAGAACCACAGACTTTAAAAAAAATTATTCTTTAAAGTTACTTGTGGCTGGGGCCTTTAACACATACAATACTCAGGTCTGAACTATGTCTATCAAAAATGAATGTCTCTCTAATTTCTGTGCCACATTTTAATTCACATTATTAACAGCAGCATTTGGAAAACTTTTCGGAAAATCTGCTTACTCTCTTTATATTATATAAAGAAATGCATTTGGTAGAAAATCACTTAGAACTGTCCATGGCTGTGGTTAATGAGTCTGTATGGACAGTTGGACAGTTAACCATGATTTTGTCTTCCTTCCATCTAGAATGGAATTCCTGTTAAGTACACCTATCTCTTTAAAGCAAAGCTGTCAGGTGAGTTTGAACACTGGACTTCTATTAATTTTAGTAACAACTAAAAATTCAAAACACAGTTCTAAAAATCATAGCAATTGCTGTTAATCCTGTTGCTACTGTAACTCATAAAATAGCCAAGTGACCTGTATCATGGAGTCAACATATCACCTTGGAGATCTCTACAAAAAGGGGAAAAAATCATGAAAAAATGGCAAGGTAAAATAAGTAACAGACTGCTCTGTTCATTATTTTTAGTATTTAAAGTCTGAAAGAAAGAAGTCAGGAAGTGGATTCTGATACATTTAAATGTATCCTGACAGCGACATCACTCTTCTGATCTGTCCTTTGCAGGACATCCCTGTTTCAGAACTGAAGCACAGGGGGTTGCTGTCTCATAGACACTGACCTGCAGTTCTAACTGGCACTGTATTGATGAGCTGGGAGTTACACTATTTTTTTGATTCAGAATTTAGATGCTGGAATTCACTGGAAGTGCTGAGTCACAGGTTTCTGAGTGCTGGATTCTGCTCACTGAAAATATTCATCATAATTCATCTTATGAAAAAATACAGGTAAAGCGTGTACTGTAAGATGACATAATTTCAGTATTTCTTATTCAGTTTTCATTATTGATTACTTTTGCCCTTTTCTTTCTGATAGGAGTACTTTGTGATGAGTCACATCTGATTTTATGAAAGTATGAGAACAGTCATACGACCTTATTCCAGGGGACTTCAAATATAATAAATAACGTGGCACACTCACACTAAAACAGTAGATGACACGAACAAGCTCAATGCTGTTGAGTTTACAAAGATGATTTTCTTCATTTGACTAGGCCAGGAAACATTTTTCAGCTGCTTACTTAGCTGTCTGCCTTCAATCTCTGTCACCAATTATCCTCAGAAACTTGGACATCATTTTGCTTCTATTGAGTTTATTCAAGTGAGGGGTTTGCTGCCAGAGAGCACAGAGCTGCTCTGATCCACGTGTTCTTTTATTTTTACATCTAAATTAGCCTTTCCACATACTGCAGAACGGCCTCTGGGGATTTGCCCCCTCTGTTTCCCTGTCACACATCACTCACCCCAGGCTGCGAGGCACCGCTTTCCAAAGGCACAGAGGACACTGCAAAGTTTCAGCTCAGGCTAATCATAGCTCTTTGGTTGTTCTCAGAAATCACTGGTGAGTCACATGAAAAACCCTGCTCTTTAATGCAAAGAGTAGGCCTATGTATTTTTCATCACTGCTGGCAAAACAGACCCATTCTTCCCGCAGTGTCTTGTGAATCCTCAGCACTTCTGGGTGCAAGGGAACAGGGCAGGTGGGAAACCTTGCCAGGCTGGGAGAGCAGGGGTTAACACTCACAGCAAACTCGGGTCACTGCAGGCAAGGCACCACAGGAATTTAAATCTTCCCTTTCAGTGCCTTACTGCTGCTCCCAAAACAGAAAACAGCTCCAAATTAGGGCCCGCTTCTGCCTGCTTTGCTACTAGGGAACTGGTGAGGAGGAATGGCACAGAACAGTGAAGAAACCTGTAACCAGGATATTAACTCAAATCCCTTGTCATGGTGACATGCTGAGTCTTTGCCTGGTAGCTAAATAATTATGCAATTTGTGGCCTGGTTGCTACGTCTGTAAGTATAATTAAATATATAAATAGATGAAACACTGTGAATTTTTTGATGCCTAAGAATTGCTTTAACTTTAGGGATTTGTGATTTAATTCTCAGTGGAAACCATCATCTACCATGACAGCTTCCAAATGAAAGATCAAGGCTGGAGCTGGTACCTGTGCAGAGTTGCATTAGCTCACGGCAGATATAGACTGAGCCTTACTTCTGAGCTTTGAGAAGACTTCTGCACTTTGATTTCTGCATATGGAGGGGTTTATAGTTAGAATATCAAGAAGCTTCCAGAGCAGCTTACCTTATTAATATGAAGGAAAATTTTAAGAAGCCCATTAATCTACACTGAGCGGAATTGTGCTCATACTGAATTATTTGTTCATATAGTAGGAAAAACCCACTGAGGAAAATTGTGTCTGTTGCTCTCCTCAGGTATTCCTGAAAACTAGATGCAACTCATCATGACAAATTCTACACAGAAAAAAAAAAAAAGTGATTTAAAAGAAGTATTTTTAATCCCTCTATTAAATGCCATTCGAGCAATAAGATTTGGAGTTTGGAGAAAGGTATTTTGGGGAAGAAAATGGCTATGTTTTTTAGCACCAAAAATTTTGCTTACATTACTATTAATTTTTAGGAATTTCTTTCCTGGAATACAGACCAGGTATATTATTTGCCCAACTGAAAAAGGGGAAGAGGAGACAACCGCAAAAGTACTCAACAGCGTTTTGTGGGGAAAATTGTTCTGTTCCACAGTTTCTATTCTGGCAGAAGTGATTCTAATCCACTTGCTTGGGATGGACCACCAAATGTTGGCATAGACACTTCCATTTGCAGTGACTATATGCAGTGAGATTTCTTCAGTAGCAACAAAATCTGTTCACTCCCTCGTTAGGCTCCCACCTGCCTTTGACCGAGCTTTGTTCAGCTGTGTTTGTGCAGTCAATGCTTCTCCAACACCAAACTGTCCAGTTTTACCTTCTAAACTGTTGACCTAAATCAGCTAATATTGCTTTATACAGAGTCTGAGTAGAAACATTTAGGAGCTAGTTTTAACCTATATGAAGAACAGAACTATAGGAAAGGTTTGTTTGGGTTTTTTAAATTAGAGGACTGCTTAAAATAGCTTGATGTTACCTGGTATTTGTATAGTGTGGTCACTGAGGTTATATTTGTAATCTTATAACTGAATTTCCTATTTCCATCATTTCAAACAACAAAAAAAAAGATATCCTGAACTGGTTTTCAGATTTACAGACAATATTTTGCTGAAAAATCTACTGGCAGATTTGCTAACACATTTTAATTTAAACTGTGAATGTTTTCATTAACATACGTTTGGCACAGAAAGTCCTAGCTAGAAATAGTGATTTTTCTTCCCAAATGCATTTCAGTGTTTTAAAATGCTAAATCCTTACATTTCCAGAGTTTTAGAATCACTCAAAACTAAAGAAAAAAAAATTGATCAAGCAAACCCTCCTGCTACAACTAAAATGGGAAGAATGGTGAGCTGGGTAGTTTGTGGTTATCCAAGAGAGTGGTTTTAAAGGGCAGCAAACCAAGATGTATTTCTGGCTCAAGGAAGGTCTCTGAACTGTAATAAATATTATCCGGGATGCTCGTTTAGATTCAGGGCTGCTTTCAGGAGCCGATCAGCAGAGTTGCTGCCCGGCTGTACACACAGCCCCCAGCAGCACAGCTGCAGCGGCTCGGAGGATGGGGCCCGGGGGGGACACGCTGTCCCCGCCGCGCAGGGGACACGGAGCTGGGCCCCGCCGGCCCCCGGCCGCTACCGGGCGGGGGAAGCGCCGGGGGCTGCCCCGGCCCTCTGCCGGCAGCGCTCGCCAGTGCCGGGAGCTGCGGCGGAGCGTGTCCCCGCCGCTGTGCCCGCTGCCCCGGGAGCGCTGTCCCCGGCCGGACAGCAGGAAATGACTTACTTCCCTTGCGAGCCCTCTGCTTCTCCGCGGGCCTGCCCGGCGGCAGCGGGTCCCGGCTGCCCCTCTGGCCCCTGCACCGGCGGGGCGGGTGTCATTTGGAAGGGAAAATGTTGCGCAGAAGGAGCCGCGAGGCAGCCAGGGCATCCCGGGGCCGCGGCGGTCCCCGAGCTGCGGCCATGCTGAGACGCCGGGCCCCTGCCCCGGGCCAGGCGGCGGCACCGCTCAGTCGCTTCGGAGCGCCCCGGGGCGTCACTCCAAGTACCCGTCAAAGACATCCAGCTCGCTGTCCGTCTCGTAGAGCACGGAGCCAGGGTCGGAGAGCATCCCCAGATCCACCAAAGCCTGGTCCATATCCTCGGGCAGGAAGACGATGCCCACATTGAGGACGATGTATTCCATCAGGAAGGCATAGTACAGGATCAGCACGTTGACAAAGAACAAGCCCACGTAAAACATATAGGGCAGCACCAGCAGCGCATGGAAGGCCCAGGACTCGACCGAATCCAGACGTGCCGAGACCGCGGCGGTCATGCAGCCGTGGAGGCTGCGGCGGCAGCGGGCACCGACCCGCCCGGCCGGTGCGGGGGGGCGGGCGGCAGCGGCGGAGCCGGGAGCGGGGCAGGACTGCACGCCGCAGCCCCGGTGGCAGCAAAGGGCAGAATCCCTGAGGAGCCGGATCCGGACCC